>VZRZ01004789.1:385564-494076 GCA_013398175.1 Climacteris rufus | reverse complement strand
GGGGCGGGGCGGGCGCCGCAGCCACTGCAGCGCCTCCCGGCGGATCCCGCAGGAAGTGCTCCGTCGTGGGCGCTGGGAGGGCTCTGCAGCTCCTCCCTCTGGTCTGACCTTCCCCACCCCTCACAAGTCTTCTTCACCTCAGTGAAGGAAACCATCAGAACAGGAATAAATGGGTAGGCTGTTTTTTAGAAGGAGTTTTCATTAAGGAGATCATAAGGAAAACAACACCTGAAAATTCTTAAACAAATTACAAGCTATTTGTCCTGTAAAGAATGCTTAGTGTCTCATTAACTTCACCACAGATATTCAGGAAACCTCTTCATCCCAATGAGCTTCTTCTTTGAACTGTAATGGTTTGCACATGATAGTCTTAGGAAAAAAAATGTGCATCTCGTTGCTTGCAGATCTGAGAAGATCTGACTTTTACACCACAAGCAAATAAATAATGGAACTAATAATAGCTGATAGAGTGAATGCCTTTCTGTCATTGTCACACTGTTGTACAAAAGCAGGAGTATTAAATTTCTGTTACTAATAGTAGTCTGTATTCTTGGTTGGCTTTAATCTGAAGAGCTTTCAAATTCTTCTGGGATGGTAGGGATAAATATAGATATGTTTCAAACTCATTTGTCAAAAGTTAGGGTGCTTAATTTGTAATAAGACATAAGTTATTTTATTTTCAGAAATTACTAGTGCTCGAGGTCAATAACAGTTGTGTTTTCTTGTCTGTTCTTAGCACATTGTGCTTATTTAAATGACTCTCCATAGTTCTAGCCATCCAGATTTCGAGACACAGTTGTGAAGATCTGAACTTGAGTGTTGGTAGTTAAGACAAGATTATAAATATAAACTTTTCCTCTGAGGTCTGTGCGTATCCTTCTAAACAAATTGTCCAGTTTTATCAGTTCTGATCAGTCATAATACCTCTTTGGTAAAGATTGCAATAGAAGAGTGTATCTGACATCACAGAGTAACACACGACAAAGGATGACAGAGTCTAGATCTATGGCCAACCAATTATTTCTTTCATTTTCTCTCTCAGTGGTATAATTTCCCATATCTATTATGAATGAGATTCATTGAGCCACATTTTACCCTATCAGTAGTCAGTAGCCTGTCTAAAAATTAGGTAGCTAGGAGAGGTGGGTTTACTAACTAGGGACTTGATGAAGTTCAACTGTACTGTTTTTATTATCTGATCAAGTAGATAACTGATATTAATCATCTTCAAGTGAATATGGGTTGTTTTTCTTTCATTGACTGTAGAAGGAGCCTTGGCAGTTTGCTTGAGCTAGATACTTCTCTCAAAGTTCACAAGTTTTTCAATGAGATGAGTACTACTCTTCGTGTACAGTAAAAACCTACAAAACTTATTACCATAGAGAAATTGCATAACCTTGTTAGAATAGGTGTTTAGTAGAAGTGAATGATGCGGGAAATGTTAACATTGAAGTAGAAAATTACATGGGAGAAAGAAAATGGCTTTCCAGCTGAACTTGGCCTTGATTGTCTACAGACCTTTTGGACAACGCAGGTCATCACTAAGTACATAAAGCTTTTTTAAAAGGGTTTAAAACATCATCATTTATTCTCTTTTTACTTCCCCTCTGCCCCGGAACAACGCAGGAGGAGCCAGGCAAGGGGAGGCGACAAGATGGGGCATCGGGTGGCGGCCGGGGCGCTGTCTGTGGTGCTGCTGCTGGGGCTGTGGCTGCCACCAGGCACCTTGGGCTGCCCCCAGCCCTGCGCCTGCTACCTCCCCACTGAGGTCCACTGCACCTTCCGCTCCCTGGCAGCCGTGCCGGCACGGATCGCTAGACACGTGGAAAGAATCAACTTCGGGTTAGTATGGCAGCTTGGAGCACACAGTTTTATGTTCTTAGTGTGGAAGCCTGGAGTGCTTGTGGCAAACCCGGGTCTGTGTGTGTGCTTTTCAAGTAAAATTGCAGAGATGGGTAGTTACTTGTCGGTGCTGTATTTCGAACGCTACAGTCGCTGGCATGGAGAAATTAGCTTAGCCTGTATGTTTCAAACAAAAGTTACTGTATTTTCAAATAAATATGTGTACACTGGTTTGAGTTCTTTTTTGGCAAATAGGACATTTAGTCTTTTTCAGTGTATAAAAAAGACACTGAATTAAACCTACTATGAGATTTCTACAAAATGTCGAATTTTAAACCTGATGTAAAAGAAATAGAGTAGGAGTAAAATTCCATGATGTAGCCTGGTAGCATTTGGAGAACAATGAGATACAACATATCTTAAATGAATACAGTAAAAAGAAAATTGTTCCATTGCCTTTGAAGCTGTGGTTTTGTTGTGGTTTCTTTCAAGGAACTAAGCACAGCATAAGCAGACAATAATACTTTGGGGAGAGATTGCTCAGGCTCCTACTCACCTTCCTCTGCCAGGGTATTTCCAACTCGCATCTGTCAGATTTTGAGACAAGAGGGCAGGGACAGTTGGAGGCTTCATATCACAAAAGTACCATGTTGGGTCACTGTGTGACATGGAATAGTGCAAGAGTCACAGTCATCTTCTGCTTCATATCAGGGCTGCCACAGTACCCACTATGAACTCACCCTGACAACTACAAGGCCTGTAAGCTGCAACTGATCATGCAATAACTGGCAGTAGGGACCTGGGTCTTTTTTTTAACAATATGTACTGTGTTGCCATTTTTCAGCCAAAAATGCCTCCCTCTTCCCCATATTCAAACCCACACTTATTTACAGTAAGCTCTTCTCCATACATCAATATTCTATGGCAAATTCTATCCCTAAATTGCTTTTGAAAATGGAATGTATACTTCTAAATTGCTAAGGTGTTTGAGCTGTTTTTTTAGTAAAGTACATTATTTGATACTGGTAGCATAAAAGCCATTTCCTCTTTTTGTATTTCGTTGCTACAAAGGACATTTTCTGAGTGGTGTCCTTTCCTAGGAAGAAACAGTCTTAACTGTTGTAGCACTCCTATCATTTTGATAGATACTTTTTATCATATTTTTATTTTAAGTGCTCTGAATTTAGGAGGTGAAGATTATTCTTCTCACTGGAAATAATTTAGGAAAAATTTCTGTTTAGACAAGCTCATATTTTAAAAGGACTGATTTTGAAATAAAGAATTTTAATAACATGTCTTTAATAAGCCTAGTGGATCTGCAGAAGGGCTAAAAATACCAATACAGTAGTCTTAATTTTTAGCAAATTAGGAATCTTTAGATAGATAATATGGTGAGGATCCAAAAGTATTTTCCTCTGTATTCGAAGTATTTTAACTTCTTGCTGTGTCTTCCCTTGCTTTCTAGAAAATACAAAGAAATTGGAAAAATCCTTAAATTCTGTGCTTAGTTTTAAGATTTAATTCCCAGGTTGTTTAATTTGCTTAATATGTTTAATTTTCTGTATACATATGAAAAACTCACATGTAGAATTAGACCACCAGACTAATGCTTCCAAATTAGCAAATAAAGCCTGATTTGCTTGTCCAAAGTGAAATTGAATTATTTTGAAAGAGCAGATTTTCTGTATTTCCTAATCTAAGAGTACTTTCTAGGCTCAAATTACATAATTGGAAGGTCAATTTCTAGATCTTATGTAATTAGTTGATGTAGACAATTACATGCGGTAACAGTAAGTGAAGCAGGATGTGACTTACAGCTTCTCATGTTTGGGAGATACCCATTTTTAATATTCACTCTCCAAATCTCTGTTTATTTATTGTTAGATGCTGCTTTGGCAACACCACAGCCTGTCTAGTTTGCCAGGCTCCATAGCATCATGGTTTGGCCACAGGCCATTAACTTACTACTATTCCATAAACTGAGCTGCATGGAAAAATATACTGACAACTATTAGAACTTAAACACCTACTTATTACTTTTAGTCTAAATTATGGCTGAAGTGCTGCAAATTGAGTCAAAAGAAATCTTAATGTAAACATGAACTAAGTATGCTTGGCCTTGTAAAATCTTTCAGTGACTCCTGGCCCTGTGACAATGCATTAAGGTCCCTCTAATTTTTCTTGAAAGTTAGGTTATGGTAATTTTACATTTGCAGTCTGTGACTGTCAGTGTATAAAATGTAACTGCATGTGTGATTTTTTTCCCCAGGTTTAACAGTATACAGTCTATATATGAAAACTCCTTTGCAGGACTTACAAAATTGGAATTGCTTATGATACATGGAAATGACATTCAGAATATTCCTGATGGTGCTTTGAAAGATCTCGTGTCTCTACAGGTAATGCTTAGGTATTACAAAATTTCAAAACTAACTTGCATGAATAACAGAAAACATAAATAAGTGTTCTTTATAGTGTCTTTTTTAGGATTAAGATACCATTTTTCCCCCAAAATTGGATGTCTATTAACTCTGTGTATGTCCAACTTGATAATGCCAAATAACACTCAGTTTTATTCTACCTCTTTTATCAGCATTTCGTTTTTCAGTAGTGTAAAAGATTTGAATGTGGAAGGAAAACATTTTCTTCCTTGCTAATTAGTTTGGATTTAGATTAAAAAAAATACTAATCTTTGGTTCTTTTTTTTTCTTTTTTTAGGTTTTCAAGATTAGTTACAATAAATTGAAAGTCATAACTGGCCAAACTCTCCAAGGACTTTCAAGCTTAATGAGACTGCACATGGACCACAACAGAATTGAGTTTATTCATCCAAATGCTTTTAATGGATTAACTTCTCTGAGACTGGTCCACTTAGAAGGAAATTTGCTCCAGCAGCTTCACTCCCACACCTTTTCAACATTTATGGTCCTTGATTATTTCAAACTCTCAACAGTAAGACATCTCTACTTATCTGAAAATGCTCTGCGGACCTTGCCTGCAGGGATGTTTCAAGGCATGCCACTGCTGGAAAATCTTTACCTTCATGGAAATCCATGGGCCTGTGACTGCAGTTTGAAGTGGCTCCTTGAATGGAATGAAGTTTCTGGAGGTAGGAGCATAAGCCACCAATGTTTATTGAACTCGTTTCCTGTTCTGAATGTGGATGGTTTTGTTATTTCCTGACTAATACTACCAACATGATGTCTGTGTGCAGTATTACATTCCATTACTGTTCAATAGATGTGTGTATTTAAAAAAGGTAAAAAGGAAGCAGTTTTGTTTCATTAGATAAAAATATATATTCAACAGTAGGGAAATTAGCCATTACATACAGGGTGGCAAAGGTGGTAGTGAAGTTCATAATTGGAAAGAGGAGATAGGTTATAACCTTTTACTGTTTTTGCATAGCAGTACACCTTTGACTAAGGGCTGGCAGTTGCCCTCAACCAACAAAGCTGCTAACTATATCCTCTTGTGGAAGGTGGTAACATTGGATATGAAATTGTTTGTCTAAGGAAGGAAGGAAATCAGGTTACCAAATTCCTGGTTAAGTCCTCAAACTTTGATTCTATTAACCTTAAGGCTGTAGTATGCATCCTTCATGTCTATCCATGTTTCTTCATGGACCACATCTTCGTTTTATGATGGAGAGAATCTATTTTAAGTATTTTCAAGTATTTCCAATTTACTTATTTTCCATCCTGTAATTTTTTCATCAAATAGCTAGTCTATCTTCATTCAGGCTTAGGAATGAGGTCAGGGGGAATGTAGGTTAGAGGGACTGGTATCACACCAGAGCTACTGACAAAATATTAAGAGAAGATTGGCATTTAATTGTAACTGAAGATGTCTTAAATGAGTGATGGAGTAACAAGGTTTATATGATTTGGAGCACATATGGTGAATGATGGTGGGTCTTACCTTAGAATAAGTAATTCATTGCAGTTTTGCACTTAACTGTAGGATGTTATTTTTAAGGGTATGCCATACTGGAATGAGTAATATAAATGTTCCTACCTGAGCTGATACTTGAGGCGTCTAGCTCGGATACTATATTTTGCTAGCTTACATTTTAATATTCTTATATTATCTCCTTGATCCAAATTGTGTGTGTGTAATAGGTGTACTTTAGTTGCACTGTAAGCTCTAACAATGAAATATTAGATGAATGTTCTTTTTTTTCTGTAATGTTGGCTTGCTAGCATTTTTATTCAGTTAAGTTCTCTCTTTACAGTAAAACAGTAGTGATTATTGGAAGGAGGAAGAATTTATCTATGCCATTTCCATGTATGACACATTTTGCATCTGTATATAGCTATAACATTAACTTCTTTGGGAATTCTGTCCAGAAAGAGTTATTAAAGTTCTTCAGACCAGTGTGGCCACTGCCAAGTTGATTGTGAGCCAGTTTTCCCTTATCTTTGAAACATCCTATTTGAATCTGCAAGTGATAAAATGGTTCAGTTAAATATTCCATTTGTAAGAACTTTTAAAAAAAAAATTGATTTGTCAGACTGGCAAAGCATATATTTTCAATTTTGAAAATGATATGAAAATTTGCTGTGCATTCCCCTTTCCCCTGGCATTTTGCCACATAACTCACTGGTATATTGTTCATTTATTCAAAGATCCTTCGTTCTTCAGGGTGATACTTACCCCTAGAATAACTGGAATACATTTTATTTGCTATATGTTTCCAAAATAAATATGCAAGGGGACATTTGACATTCAGTGAGCAGAACAATTTAATAAATATATGACTTACTTTGCAGACTAGAGTTTTTATGGCGTTGACAGAAAAGACAAGTCAAAGCTATAATTTCCTGTTTTAGCTCTCCTTCTGTTTTTTAGCTTTTTTTTGTATCATTACAGAGTTTACAGTTATTTCAGAGGTCAGGGGCACTTGGGATTTTTTATCTACTAATAAATAGCTTGTAAGTGCAATAACTACTCAGCCCATCTTCGTAACTACAGTAGGATCTTTTGTGTACTAACAATACTGTTGTTATCTAATAGCGAAAAATAAAAAGCTTCCTGGATTATTTAGTGAGGAAGTCTGGAATTTCTCAGGTCAATGCTGCATTTTTTGAAAGCTGAAAGGACCCACTCCTCTTCACATTAGTTCCACAAGTTAAGCTGTCACTGTACAAACAGACTTTTTGAAGAGTAGTTTTTTACTGACTTATAAAATGTTGCTCTGCACACTTCAGTTTCTAGGCATTTTATTCAGAGCTAGTGAATCTAAGTTTCAAAAGGACAGAGTATTCAATCCTCTCATTAAAATCAGAATCATGGTCAGATTGAGAATCAGGTGCCCTTGCAGCTGTGCAAGAAAGTGGTGCCATTCTAAAAGTCTTGCCTTATGTGTCATGTGACATAATCCATTCTTCATGAAGTTCATTTCACATTTTGAGAGTTGTCTAAGTCTAAAATGGAGTTTTTCAGCTTATTTATCTTTTGTTTCCCCTTTTATTTTCTTTCTACTTTTTTATTTTGCAGGTGTTTTAAAATGCAAAAAGGACAAAGCCTATGAAGGGGGACAACTCTGTGCTAAGTGCAGCAGCCCAAAACAACTGCAGAAAGAAGATATTCAAAACTTGAAAGATATTTCCTGTAGGAAACCTGTCATTCAGTCCTCACTGAGGCAAAATAGCAGCACTCAAGAAGAGGAAGATGGTGACAGTTATGAACTCCCTCTGGAAGAACTTCAGTCCTCTCCATGGAACATTGTTCTAAATATGACTGATGAGCATGGCAATATAGTCCATCTGAACTGTGAAATCAAAAAACCAACAGGTTCTACCAAAATTCAGTGGAATCAAATCCAGACTCAGGAGATAGATATAAATGCTACAATTGCACTGGATTTTGAATGTCCAATGAATCGAGAAAACTATGAAAAACTGTGGAAGCTTATAGCTTATTACAGTGAAGTACCTGTCAAATTAGAGAGGGAACTTATGCTCAGAAAAGAGCCTAAAATAAGCTATCAGTACAGGCAAGGCTCAGATTATGATGCTCTTTACTACACAGGTGTAAAAGCTCAAATACTGGCTGAGCCTTCCTGGGTGATGCAACCTCTCATAAATATCCAATTAAACAGGCGCCAGAGTACAGGGAAAAAAGTGGTGCTATCTTTTTTTACTGTGTTTTCTCAGATAGTTCATACCAACACCACCAGGCAGCAGAGAAACTGGGTAATGATAGAGCAAAATCAGAACACAAGGACAGCACAAAGTGTGATGGAAGGGTCAGAATGTCATCTGAGCTGCAGTGTGAAAGCTTCTGAGAACCCTTCCATTCAGTGGCTCTTTCCTGATGGAACTAAACTGCAGGCACCTTTTAACCAAAAGGACAGTAGGTTTTCTGTTCTCAGTAATGGCCAACTAATAATCAAAGTAGTGAGTTACACTGATGGAGGTGTGTACCACTGCATTGCCCAAGTGAGAGATGATGTGGACATAATGGCTTACAGACTGGTTGTGCAGCCTGCAGCTATTCAAGTAGCTGATTCAGATGTAGTGAGAGTTGAAAAAAATGTTGGAGATCCAATAGCTTTACCGTGCAATGCAGTTGCCATCCCAGACCCACAACTGAGCTGGATTCTCCCAAACAGTCAGGTGCTCAATGATTTATCAAATTCTTCAAAAGGCTATATGCTGCACAATGGGACTTTGTTTATTCCAAGGAGCCACATCAGTGACAGTGGCCATTACAGATGTGTGGCTGCCAATCAGCAGGGATCAGATCAGTTTGTTGTAAGGGTCACAGTAAATAAAATGGTGTCTGACAGATCATTTAAACGAATAAAACTAAAAAAGCACCCAGGCTCAAGAGGTTTGTCAAAAACAAGAGGGCGGGTCATAGATGGTGGAGAGGGATCAGGGGCAGGAGGGGTGGAGGAGTTCTCTCGAAGAAAGAACCACCTAAAAGACTGGGAAATACCTTTTAAACAAAAAAATGACCAGGTGCCAGATGCTCAAATTAAAAAGGGGAAGAAAGGCAGAAGGAAAATGAAAATCTGGAAAAGTACTGATAGAACCCAAGACAGCAACGTTGCAGAAGGCCGGAGAGTATTTGAATCTCGAAGGAGAATTAACGTGGCAAGCAAACAGATTAATCCACAGCATTGGGCTGACATTTTGGCAAAGGTCCGTGGGAAGAATCTTCCTAGAACAACAACAGCTGCAGCCATTTCTGTAACAACTGCACTACCATCAGTCATGCAGGAAGCTACTCCAGCCCCTGATCCGGTAGCCAGCCCTCCACCTTCAGAGACAGGAGCTGATGTGGTGGACTCGTCTGCTGATGCATCACATGTGGGTGAAGATGAGCAATTCTCGGTCACTGCTTCACACACCACAGAAGTGTTTTCAGCCCAGTCCGTTTTAATGAGGTCAGAAACGGAACTGTTCTCCTACCACAGGGCTTTAGAAACAACTGCAAGTATAGACGCTGTAGAAATCTCTTTATCGGGTCCGTCTTTGACTCCTGTCTCTGCAACTCTGAGACCCCAAGGTGAGCAGCCTCTTGATGTCAGGACTGATGACTCAGTTGCCCTCACTGAAGAACCTTTAGCCAGACAAATTGTGACAAACTTTCCTAGCATTCAGAGCAGTTCATTCACAGTGGAAAATGCAGATAAAACTACATCTCCTTTACATGAAGAAAATTCTGCTTTTGCTGAGCTACCACTTGATGCTACACTCCTTGCTGAGTCTCAGACTGTGGATCTTAATAGCACCTTGGAGACAAGCTTGAAGTTAAATGCAGTGGACCCAATGAGTGTTGACACCATAACTTCAACACCTTCTCAGTTCGATGAGATCATCCCAACAGATTCTGTAGGCACTGCTGCTGTTCCTTCATCCTCTTCTCCATTTGTCACAGAAAAGAGCAATGACGTGAGACACCAGCACAAAAAAATATCCACAGGTCATACAAAAATGGCAAACTTAAGTACAAGTTTTCCAGCTGTTACACCCATCAGGGTTCAGAGCAAGGAAAAACCTGAGACCCACAGGAATACAGTGACTCAAGAAAGCATGTCCAACAGTTATGCAGACAATTCTCAGACAGAAGAACATCAAACCCTGGCTACTCCAAAACCAGATCCCGTATACATTTTGCGTAATGCTAATGCTCTTCACAGACCAGCAGAGGGGTTAAAAACAGCTCCGTCCATCAGTGGATTGACCACTGTGGCCACCACAACAACTCCATATAGAAAGACCATACCTTCACTTATTACTCAGCATGGTAGAAAAAGGCCTTATGGAAGAAGGAGAAGGCCAAACAGAGTCCGACAAAGACCAAAACCTTTGCCCTCTGTTGTTTTAACCACAGAGGCAATGCCCATTGTTCCAGGGACACCTGAAATTGAAGCTGTTAACAAAACTACTGCTGCAACTCTTAAAAGCTCTGATCTTGCAATCAGTGTCAAAATACAGAATAAAGAAAAGGAGCATATGGAATCCACTTCTTCATTAGCTACTGATTTGGGTGTCACAGAGAAAATTATGAAAATCAGAGATGTGGTCACAACTTCCTCTTTTAGGCCTACTGCTTCTCCACCTGAAGCTAAACATGTGATGCATCCTACTACTGAAACCTTGCCCCTTCCAGTGACTGCACCCATTACGATTTTATCATCATATGCAGTACATGATGCACTTCCCACAAAAGAATCAAATGTACCTGTGAAACCAGAGCAAAGTGAAGTGCCAGCTTACCACTCACTAGGCAGTGTATCTGAGGGGAAGGACATGAAAGCAGATTCTAAAACTGTGGATCGTAGGGCAGAACAATCAAGCACAACAATTTCTCCTGCACATAGGAACAGCCAGATACTCTCTGCAAAACCCAAATCTCAAGAGCCTATCCTATTTGACTTAGAGGTTGTGTTTAATGAAGCAACTACTGGAACATTCCAGCTGACATATCCCAGTATGACTGACTTAAGT
The DNA here is from genome assembly GCA_013398175.1 of Climacteris rufus. NCBI lineage: Eukaryota > Metazoa > Chordata > Aves > Passeriformes > Climacteridae > Climacteris > Climacteris rufus. The sequence goes on along the minus strand of VZRZ01004789.1, from coordinate 483,271 downwards.
ATTCCTGTTGGCACAGTTAAAGTTATTAAGGACCTCTCAGTTTCAAAGGAGCTGTGGAGTCCCACAGGATCTTTAGAAACACCAGCAAAAACTGAGCGACCTCAGCAGCATGAGATTACTTTATCGTCCTCCTTCAGCACAGCAGAAACTCAGACTTTTCCAGTTAGAGAGACAAAGAAATCCATTATTTCTCAGACTGGGACAAAGCCATCTTTCTTGGAAAGAACGGAATCTATGTCACATGTGTTTCATCATTTGCAGACAACTAAAAAGCCTCTGATTACATCCACTGCTTTTATTCCATTTATAAAACTTGTCACTCTTCCCCCTTCCATTTCAAGCACTTCACATCCTTCTCTTCGTTATACCAGCAAGGAAAGTAATGCCTTCAATCAAAAAAGGTTCCCAGAAGCAAAGCAAGTTGGAGCAGGTGGTGAGAAAATGGTGATGAGCTCAAGACAGGATGTTCACCCTACTCCTTCCTCCAACCAAAACAGGATTAGCATACAGTCAAAAGAGAAGCAATTCAAAGAGTTATATAGTAGCAAGTCAAACAACAGTTTACTGCTAAATCCATATCTTCCCCACCCACCTGCTGGAATGATACCAAGCATAAACCAAAGACTGCCTATTGTGCCTCCAAAGCACGTTCCAATAAGAGGCACAGTGAAGCTTCCTGTAACACAGGGCCCACTTCGCTATTTTCTAACACATCAGCCTCTTCACTACACAAACAAACCAGAGATAACAGCATATGCAGCACATACCATCCAGGACAGAAAAGCTTCTGCCTCTCAGAGAGAAACAACTACCCCAACACCAGCCTCTCCATTTCAGAAAACAAATCCATTAACTGAAAGCAAGTTCAGTAATGAGGGTCAGAACAGATACAATACTAATTCAAGATTTTCTGGAAACTATATTCCGGATAACAGAGGTACAACAGGGAGACTACGAAGTCAAGGGATCCCCTATTATCCCAGTTCCAGAATACCATTCCTTTTCAACAGAACAAGGATATTCCCTCACTTAAGTATGCATCCTAAGCCAGAGGTCCCTAGTCAACTAGTTCCAAAAGACACAAATGAAAAGCAGGTTGTTCAGGTTTTACCTACTGGTATTACAGTGCAGAAAGCTACAGCTGTTCCAATACCTCCAATGCCACATGCCACAATGACCACATTATCACCAGTGATTGTAAAGACTGCCCCCCCAGCCTTTCAGCACACAAAACCACAGATAGCCACTACAGTTCATCCTTTTAAAAATGTCCATCATCGTCAACAAAAATTTCCATCTCTGCCTTACATGGGAGGCATCACGCCACACAATTCGACTGTAATTCAGTCTTCCACTAATTTCAGGATGCATGGAGAGAGACCTAAAATTATCACAAAAGCCTCTCAGAGCATATCCATCCCTGCTGAAACAGATGCTTTTCTCCCTTGTGATGCAGTTGGGGAACCCAAGCCTTTTATTACTTGGACAAAAGTCTCTACAGGTAAGAAAGAGAAAAAATGTGCTCTTGCACTTGTTTTGTAGGGGTATTGCATAGAAATGCAACATGATCGCAGGAGTAGTTAAAAATACTGAAGAATACTTTCTGTCACTTACAATCATTTTAGATAAAATGTGATTAATTGCAAATAATCATTACAAGTCATAATAAGTTTGCAGTATTTCTTGTAGTAAAAGAAAACCTTTGCCATTTTACTGGGTTCATTTCTGGCTGTGAATAGCAGTGAACTCTGCTATTATGATGCCAGTACTTGTGAGTATGGGTTTGTTAACATTGCTACCTTAAATATTGATGTGTGTGTCATCTTCATGTGCAAAGGGAAGGTTACATAAAGATTTAGAAGGAATCCTAATGCATATCCTTCAAAAATTTCCACGCTGTCCATGTTTGCAAGCTAGTCGTTAGTTCTGCAATATAAATTCTGCAATATAAATTCTGCAATATAAACAGAGACTAATTTGACCTAAGGTTAGTGTCAGACAATGTCGTGTGGTCCTTCTGAAGTTGTAATTGGTGTTGAGTAAATCTAAAATCTCATATAAGACCGTTTCATTGCAACAATGTAAGTTTTAAACCCTTTGACTTTCTGTTTTTTTCTTTCCTCTCACTTTCCCAGGAGCTCTAATGACAGCCAACAGCAAGTTACAAAGGGTTGAAGTCTGGAAAAATGGCACCCTCCTTATCCGAAATGCTCAGCTTCAGGATCATGGACAGTATTTGTGCACAGCTCAGAATCTGCATGGCATAGATAAAATGACTGTTGTGCTCACAGTTGTAGCCCACCAGCCCAAAATTTTACTTTCCCGCTATCGAGATGTCACAGTCTACTTTGGAGAGACCATAGCAATGGAATGTCAGGCTAGTGGGACTCCAAGCCCACTAATTTCATGGATTTTCCCAGATAGGAAGGTTTTGCAGACAGTCACTACCACAGAAAGCAGGATAATGCTTCATGAAAATCGAACCTTGTCTATCAAGCAAGCAACTTTTTCGGACCGAGGAGTTTACAAATGTGTAGCAAGCAATGCTGCAGGAGCTGACAGCATTGCAGTGAGGCTGCACATTGCAGCCTTACCCCCCATCATCCATCAGGACAAGCAAGAGAACATTTCCTTGCCCCTTGGTAGCAGTATTAACATCCACTGCAGTGCCAAAGCAGCACCTTCTCCCAACATCCGCTGGGTGGTCTTTGATGGCACACAAATCCGACCTTCTCAGTTTGTCAATGGGAATTTATTTGTTTTTCCCAATGGGACTCTCTACATTCGCAACGTCTCCCCCAAGGACAGTGGCAACTATGAGTGCATTGCTGCTAACATGGTGGGAGCTGCCAGGAGAACAGTACAACTCCATGTGAAGAAGCATGCATCTAATGCTAAGATCACTGGGAGCTCTCCTCAGAGAACAGATGTAACATATGGCAGCATCCTGCATTTGGACTGTAGTGCTTCTGGTGACCCTTGGCCTCGGATATTGTGGAGGTTGCCTTCCAAAAGGATGATTGATTCCCTACACAGGTAAATTACTATTTGCGGTGTCGCAGCTAAATTGCATTTTAGGTAAACTTAGAGGAAAGCCCACTCATATATATACAAGTTTAATCCTTGACTTTTGTGGTTTTTGAATGAGTCACCCAATCCTTAAGAAGGAATTTTAAATTACATCAAAACATAATCAAGTCATATCTTAGCATAATTTTCTTTAAAGCAGTATTTGTCTTGAAAAGTTAGCTTCAAGTTTTTATGATAAGCTGCCACTATTTGTCTTTTACAATCAATGGTAAATGTAGTAAAAATTCCACTGGCAAAAGCTAAGATATACAACTTGCTTACTGCTTGTTCCAATGTGTTTAGTTTGACTTATGTTGCACAGGTGCCTGCTTTTCCTCGGGATGAATGGGATCATTGAATTTTATCTCCTAGGCAAATCATTATACACAGTAAATAAAGGGCAAATAAATCAACTTACAGTTATTTAAATAAGCACGAGCATTTTAGCATCATTATGTAAACAAGTGTTACCTCTAAATAAGGTCTTTGCAAACCTGGTTGCATATAAATGCCTAAAGCAATATGTTCTCTGCAGTGATTGCAATATCCAGTAGAATATCACTTCTACAAACCTAAAATAACTGTCCTAAGACTTCTCTGAAAACAAATTTTTGTGCTATAAATTATTCATAGCTCACCTTTGAGCACTATAAACAGACAAGAAATGCACTGTAATTAAAATGCATAATCATGGATAACTTTCTGCACAGCTGAACATAGTTATATTTTTTTATATTGACAAAAAATATATTTAGGTAGCCTGTAGATAACACAAAATCCAGATTTCATTTTATGCCTCATAGTGGTAGCAACAAAATACTGTGGTTTTTTTCTTTTTCCCCCTCATGATCTTTATGGGCAGTTTTTCAAATACTGGAGATCTTCTTTGGCAAGAAAACTGTATCTACTGAGGAAATTAGTTTTGACCACAATACACCAATTCCATTGTTTAGTGGAAAGGAATAATAGCTTTTTCAGCACATTGGGAATACTCTTTTCCTTATTTCAAAGCTTAGCAATGTTTTGCTGCTTTGTGACTGCTCTAAAGGTTTAATATGTTATACCAGATGTCAGAGAAAGTTCCTCATCTTGATTTGGTTTTAGTGGAGGACCCAGGTACTGTATGGAGGTATCAGACTTCATAGTTATGGTCCATATAGCTTTGTGTGGATTATATAATTCAGAGATCCCATTTGAATGTTATAGAATACTGTATATGTAGTCCAAACAGTCAAAACCACCATAATTTGGAATTTAGTGGATATTTAATGGTCAGAAACGCTATTCAAGTCATTAAACACAAGAATTTCTTGGTTACAAATGAGTAGAATTCTTTTTTTTCATTTGCTTTTTGGTGGTGAGTATCTTGGATATTTCAGACCATCTAATTATCTAAAAATAGCAATATTCCTTTCATTTTTTTTCAATATTGTTGAGGTTTTGATTTCCACCCCCCAGATTTCACTCAATAATTAATATCCAAAATGTGATTTTGTAGCTCATGTTAGGTTCTTCTTTCTTTCCTTCCAGTACTTTGGAGACTAGAATCAAAGTATTCAGCAATGGGACTTTGGTTGTTCATTCAGTTACAGACAAAGATGCAGGAGACTATTTGTGTGTGGCCCGCAATAAGATAGGGGACGACTACGTGGTCCTCAAAGTGAATGTGATGATGAAACCAGCAAAAATAGAACATAAGAATGAGAATAACCACAAGGTCAAGTATGGAGGAGACCTGAAAGTTGACTGTGTAGCCACGGGTCTGCCAAATCCAGAGATCTCCTGGGCTCTCCCAGATGGCAGCATGATCAATACTTTCATGCAGTCAGATGACAGCGGCAGCCGGATGAAGCGATATGTGGTCTTTGATAACGGAACCCTGTATTTCAATGATGTTGGACTGAGAGAGGAAGGGGACTACACCTGCTATGCTGAGAACCAGATTGGGAAGGATGAAATGAAAGTGCGGGTCAAAGTAGTGGCCGAGCCTGCAACTATCAGGAACAAAACATATATCACTATTAATGTACCCTACGGTGATGTTGTCACAGTAACATGTGAAGCCAAAGGAGAACCCACTCCCAAAGTGACCTGGCTTTCCCCAACCAACAGGCCTATTCCTGCCCTATCTGACAAATACCAGATATACAGGGATGGCACCCTCCTCATCCAAAAGGCCCAAAGGTCTGACAGTGGTAACTATACTTGTGTAGCTCGTAACAGTGCTGGAGAAGATCGGAAGATCGTTTGGATCCATGTGGATGTTCAGCCTCCCAGAATCAATGGTCATCTCAGTGCAGTAACATCTGTGAGGGAGACAGCCATCAGAGACAGCCGGAAACTTATTGACTGCAAAGCTGAAGGCATCCCTGCTCCACGCGTCTTATGGGCTTTTCCAGAAGGAGTAATCTTACCAGCTCCCTACTATGGGAACAGGATCACTGTGCATCGCAATGGTACGTTGGACATCAGGGGGGTGAGGCCGACAGACGCTGTGCAGCTTGTGTGCATTGGGCGGAATGAAGGAGGGGAAGCAAGACTGCTTGTGCAGCTCCTCATCACAGACCATTTGGAGAAGCCCTCCTTCAGAGACCCTGTCAGTGAAAGGATCACTGCCATTGCTGGGCACAGCATCAATCTGAACTGCTCAGTCCAGGGGAACCCCAAACCCAGCACAAGCTGGATCCTTCCCAATGGCTCTGAAGTGCTGAGTGGCAGTCGCCTGCACAGATTTTACCATAAGAGGGATGGGATCTTACACATCAGCAGCCTTTCTGCTGGGGATGCTGGGACTTACCGCTGTACAGCCAGAAACCCAGGAGGTTATGTGGAACGAGTAGTCTTCCTGAAGGTGGGACTCAGGCCAGAAATTAGCAACCAGTACAACAATCTGGTGAGCATTATCAATGGAGAAACTCTACAGCTTCATTGCATCACCCAGACAAAGCAGCGGGCACAGATCTCCTGGACGCTGCCCAATGGAATGGTCATGGATGCACCCCAGGCTGTGGGTCGCTTTTCCCTGATGGAGAATGGCTCATTGACAGTGCGTGAGGCTTCTGTGTTTGACAGGGGCACTTATGTGTGCAAAGTGTCAACAGAGTATGGCACTTCTGTTATGACTGTGCCTGTCATTGTGATTGCCTATCCTCCCCGGATCACCAGTGAGCCAGCACCTGTCATTTATGCCAGACCTGGAAATTCAGTCAAACTGACCTGCATGGCCATCGGTATTCCTAAAGCAGAAATAACATGGGAGCTTCCAGATAAATCACATCTGACAACAGGAGCTCAATCCCGTCTGTATGGAAACAAATTCCTCCATCCTCAGGGGTCATTAGTCATCCAGCAGTCCACTCAAAGGGATGCGGGCTTCTATAAATGCACTGCTAAAAATATACTAGGCAGTGATTCGAAAACAACCTACATACACATATTCTAACACTAAAACAAGTGCCTTTGGCTGGATACTGCTGTTCCAGTTGCAGCCAAATGAGTGCAAAGAGGAAAGTACTGCTTGCAACAATGGCTGAGGGCAGAAAAAAAAAGGAATTAATCAGCATGGCTTGTGTACTCAGTAAGTACAATAAGTTGTAAGTTCCTGCAATAAAGAGAGGCATTAGACATACTGGAACTGAAGAGACTAACAGGTTGGAAAAGTCTTCAAATTGTTAAGACAGTGTAATGTGGTTTTTCATGCTATCCAATAGCATTTGAGACCTAAAGTACTCTATTCTTGTCAATAGTCCAAAGCTATTTCTTGTTCTAACAAGCACCTTAAAAGTACCAAAGAAGTATTAACTGTTAATAAGTGAGCGGCAGTGATAGAAGTGCTTTAGTAAAACATAATTTTCCTTATACCCTGCAGTGCCTTTACATAACCTAGCCTTATAGAATATGATTACTAACCTTTCTGTTCATGCTTCTCTCAGCTCTTCAAAATCAAAGACTAACTTAGCAAATAAGAGTGATCTATTTTAATTAAAATACATGCAGAGATTAGCTACCTTAACATATGAACAAACATCTGCCAGCTACTAAGGATGCTATGGTCAAATAATTCATTATATATTTTATATATATTTTTTAATCTGACTATGAGACTAGAAAGAGTAACAATGAACTTGGTCTCATTTTATAAATTATTGGTCTTTACAAGACTCTGATACATTACAGTGTTTTATAATATTAAGGTCAATATACTGTACATTTTATAATAAAAAATATTTTCCAAGGAATGTATTAACTGTGGTTTTCATTTGTTTTGAGAAAATAGGGAACTCCAAACAGTGGAAGCATTAAGTTAGGTTAAAAAAACAGAAGTAATGTAATGTTATACATACTTGTATTTGAACCAATTTCCATTTGGTTCATTTATGTTGAGGGAAGACCAATGAGCATAATTTTTTATCTTTTAAAAAGTGGATTATTAATAGAAACTTATGTATATTTCATCATTTATTTACAATGTCAATACTTTTTCTGCTGTCAAGGATGGTTTATTGGATAATGTGCATAATTTTACGAAGATTTATCACTTGTGCTATAGAAATAATTGCTAAAAGGTGCTGAATACGCCCGTGTTTCAACAAACTATACCAGTCAGAATTTTGTAAATGTTAACTTACCTTTAAACATATGGATTCTCTCAGATACTCCTGAATTCTTAAAATTCTGCTTGTTCATAAAACTTCTCTTCATTTTAGAATATGATTAGAATAAAAGCTTTATTTTAATTTTCTCTATTGATCAAAACATGTCAGAAAGTAATGTAAAGTGTTATGCTAATTTTGCAAAAACTGGAGGCAAAGATTTCATCACCCCACAAGTTTATCCAGTTTAGAAAATTGTAAGCTATTGCAAAATGGGTACTTATTGTAATGGTAAACAGAACTGAGCTACTTTAAAAGTATTTGATTAGAACAAGAATATAGAATTAAATGAGAAGGGCATTGCTGAAGATACAAGGGATATAATTTATGTGATAGAATAATTTATAAAACTTATATTTTAAAAAGAGCAGGCTAAAAATCTGTAGCTTGTAGACAAGCATTTATTAAAGTTGCGGTTATGTTGCCTAATTAAATAGCACTTAATTTTGTCTTAGTTTCTTTTTTATGGTTTAAACCCTTGGGTCCTAAATCACCACAGTGCTCAAGGGGAAACATGTGCCTAAATACCTGGTAGGGATGTCGGTGCTTGTGAGAGCAGTTAATGAAGAAAGAAAAGAGGCATTTAAGACTTTTAAATAGATTGCCCATGTGGTGCTTTCTGATCTGGCTTTTTTTCCTTGAACATATCAGATATATCTTTAGATCCTTTACTTTTAATTTTATAGTAGTTTTCCAATTTGGAAAATGGTCATACAATTTTTAATAATAATAATACATCTTGTAAAAGAGTCTGAAGTCAGCATTTGGCATTGTAGTAGAAGTCAACGGCTTTTAATCACTTGTCCAGCCTTCACTTAACAGTTATGTGAATTTAGAGATATTCTAGTGTGCTGAATTACTTCTATAAATTTCCATTAAGTAGATTTCTTTTTATGTTAAGGGAAGAAAATAGAATCCAATTCAAACGTTTGATGTTTCGGGATCAAACAAAACATCTGATCATGTTTTATTCCTCAGTTCAGAATTTTCACAGCTGCCAATGGAACTTTTGGAGGCTAAGAAATGAAGGATTTGGCTCTAGACTTTTTTTTTTAAATTTGCGTGCTTGCAAATTTCCATCAACATTTTTTAAGTGTGTTACAATTTCCAATATGTTTGCCTTTGCCCCTTTTGTGAAAATATACTCCCAAGGAGAGATCTATAAAATATAACTTCCTTCCAAAATAAATGTAACTACAACTTAAAAAATATCACATGAACGCTTTTTACACTCAATCAGTGTTTGGCCGTATGTTGTGTCTGTCATATTCTCTCTTTGCTGATATGCCATTGTCCAGAGTATCTATCCTGAGTTCCTTTTGTAGAAATAAAGGAGTTCACAGGGAAACTATCCCAGGACTTACATTCTGGGGCCTGAATCTACGTGTCACTCCATATGCTGAGTCATCCATCAAATGAAGACAGTCATAGGACACTGAATTTAAATCATAATTTCTTCCTTTATTTCCAGGTAATTATCTGCAAGTTGTGTTAAATAAATCAATGACACAATCACATTACTTCAAGGACGCAACACTTCGTTATTTGCTTTTCCTCAGAAATCTTCACTCATTTTTCAGACCAAACAGTAGCCATGCATTCAAAGGCAATGGAGATTGTTCTTTTCTGACTTGGGGAGATGGGAAATTAAGTGCTTGCTCATGATTTGACAAGGTTTCACAGTTTTTACTTGATCAATCAAAGCAGATTCTGGATAGTTTCCATGGAAAGGAAAACATGCCATTCCTTGTTTTTGCTTTGTAAATGGATAAAAAAGGTTTTTTTAGGTCCTTTTTGGAGAAGCAGAGTAACAAGATATCTCATTACAACTGGGCAGATTGAAAATTGCTGGAGTTGTATATGTATTTTTCTCTTTGGCCTTCACAAAATGAGGTTCACTGTGACCATATCCTGAACAAACTATCAAGTAGTAACAAAAATGGATGTAGGAATATAGGCCAGAAAAGCAAAAACCAGGGAATTAAATAGGGTATTCTGTCTAGATCTGATAAAATTCCTAAAACACTAGTGAGTTCACTTGCATGTTTTAGAGATTATCTTCAAAAACTTATGAAGTCAAATCAAGGCACAGGAAGACTGAAAAAGTACTAAAGCTGTAGTTAAGGAAACATAAAACAGCAAAACCGTGGTATTAAGAGAGGTGCTTTGTTTAACTCATTAATAAACAATTAATTTAAGTGCATCTGTAGAATAGCACAGTGGTAGGAAGCAGCTGCTCTGCATGTTTCTGCAACAAATCATATAACAACAATCTAGTTACCTTCTCACGCATTAGTCCAGAATATGGGAAGAATTGGTATAGTATATCTTACTTTAGCAGATTTTTTTTTTTTTGTTTACATAGTCATATGGGATGTCCTCATGTCCAAACAAAACAAATGTGATTTATCTATTTTAAAGTGGGAAGATAGATGTTACAGAGAAGTCACACTTAACTGGTTGTGAGTTAGGAGAACATGTCGACTTAGGTCTGATGCCTTCCCACATTCATTAGCGGCTATCAGGTATAGAGAAGACACTTTGAAAATATGTGAATATTATGAAACTGACAGATACTAAAGTACATAGGATCAAATTGCAATTCTGAGTGATCTTTTAGATGGGTGAAATGATGGAAATAAAAAAAAAAAACTAATAATCCCCTCACCAATAAGTACAAATATGAGAATTATATTCAAAAGGAAGACAATGAATACACATACAGCAAACAGTGAAGAAGGTGTAGGAGTTGCACAAGTTAACGTGACATTCTAAACAAAACCTTATCATTTTAAAACCTATTCAAGAAGGCTGTGTGAATGAACATAATGGAGATACTGTCTTTGCAGTCGGGCTCAAACACAAATAAATTGGAAAGAATCCAAGGAAGTGATTTAGGAAAGATAACCTATAAGGATATGTTGAAATAAGATGAGCTTGTTCTGCCTAAGAAAAAAAGGCCAAGTATGAAATACAACAGTTAAGAAAACATGTAGTCCTTATAGAAACAGTGGTGAGTTGTTTCTCAGGCTCATTGAGAAACTTACTCCAAGCAAGCTCTAGGCTAGATAGCAAGAAAACTTGGTGACTGTAAGAATGTATTATTTTTCTTGAGAACGTTTTGAAAATCTTGACTTTGGAGACAGTTAAAAGAAGTTTAGGCTGATAACTGTCACAGGTGGTCAACATCCTTGTCCAAGCAACTGAGAAATCTTGGGGATTCTTTGTGTTTGCATTTCTGTCTTTCTTAGATTTTCCTATTAATTGGATGCAGTGGAAAAAGAGATTTGTTTGCTAACTTTAGCGTGTCCTTGTAATTTTTATCTTTGTAATCTTCATGGTAATCTGTGAGGGTTTATTAACTGTTTAGTACATAACAGTTAAGGAAACGTGACAAATAGTTCCACTGTGACCACATCTTTATGATGGAAATCTGAAGAGATTTCTAGAAGCAGCTGTGTCATAGGATCTCTTTCTCATTGAAAGAGTTTGGTTTACAGAGGCATCTCACCAAATCATTCACAGAGTTGCACAGAGCAGAAATAAAGAACTGCAGACTTCATGTATTTCTTTTATCCAGCGTGGGTTTTATTTATCTGTATGTTGTCAAAAAAGCATTTGCCATCTGTCAGTGCAGCCAACTATCATGAAAGTATCCTAAAAGCTGTACAAGCATATGTATAGCATGTAATACCGTTTCCTCTCCTTTATTGTTTGCAACTTGACCACAGTCAGTTTTGAATAATTAAATGCAGTGTAAGTCCTCACAGAGAACATTTAACACTCCATTAATCACCCCTCAATCATGTTTCCTGAAAAAGATAAAATAGAAGCCCTTGCACACAGAGCGGAAGCACATGAAGTAGATCGTGGAGGATTATCATCCTGTGGAAGAAATAGTGGCTTCTTAGAGCTGTTGCAATTTCTTGATGTATAAAGTTTAAAATTGGTTCATTTGCCGCAAATGTTTGTGTACATTTGCAGCTATTTCTGTTGTCCTGACAAAAGATACTGTTCTGGAAACCCTTTTCTTGCTGGTTCAGTTCAGTAACAGCAGCATGGAACAGTTAGTTAGCGTAAATGCTAGTAACTTTCCTAATCATCTGAATTAGAATCTCATAAATCAACCTGCCATAAATTGGCTGAGCCTGGCTTAAGAGCCATGCAGAATATTCACTCATTCTGTAAGCATCCCCTTGGAAGGCAGTTGAGTTTCACAGGTGATGTAATAGTGAGAGAAAGAGAGCACAAGCAGTAAAGAGACAGTGTAGTGGTAATTGAGGACACTCCTATTTTTGAAGTCTTTAGTGTATGGGAAGTTTTTAACCTCTGCTTTGTCTTTTGAATAAGCAAACTTTTCTTTGCCTGGGAGTTAGACCTCTCATGTTTCTTTCCCATATGCAAGAACCACTTCTACTCTTCATATATGGTGAGAGTGATGCATCTGACACCTGAGGAAATGCAACAAGAAAGATGCTATCACATTGGACTGTGGGTGCTATGACATTGAACTGCAGCTGTGTACCACCTACTAAGCACTTCTTATGGGATGAATGTGGGACCTCCATAAAGGGAAATACATATTGGCAGCAGTACCACTGCTTCTTCCACTCTCTGTGATCCCATTCATCAAGCACAACTGGCATAACTGGCCATGTCTGATGTGCCAGATCACTGAGTGGTTAAAAGTCATCAATACGTGATGTCTCACAGCTTCCAGGGACTGGATATGGCAGCTAGCAGTGTGAGTCTTGACAGGTAAGGGGTAGAATGACATGAGATGGATAGTCAGATTATAAAATTAAAAGAATGAGTGGTGCTGTCACACATAATTACTTCCTGTGGTGGTGTTTTGTATCGTTCAAAAAACACCTGATATCATATGTGCATTTCATAACCCCTGAATTAACAACACACGTATGGTTTTCACTGTTATCTTTACTCCCAGTTAGTTAAAAAAATAATTCAGACTCTGATTCCAAACTAGGTAATTTTTCCTTGCTTCTACCACAAGCAGTTGATGAATTAAGCTGCTGTACTTGTCTACTTAGAACGGCTCTGTGTTTTTATGAGCTTCTCTGGAATATTACACGAACAGACCAAATGAGCAAAGTTTTAATAAGCCCCTATTTGTTAATCTGGGAAAAAAGGACTGGTATTTCTGGATGACAAATGCATGTAGCTCCTGTAAAGCCAGCAAACAAAACACCTTGCTGAAATCAATAGGAAGGTTCTTGGACTCCAAATTGTCTATACAAAGAAATTCTTAACTGTTTCTTAACTGAATCATCTTTTTCAGTAAAGTGAGCATGGGAACTGATAAGGAAATTAAAAATCTGGATGTTCTGAAAAAGTAAAGGAAAAGTACGGCCATTGGGACTTGGATAGGTGATGCAAATGGCCTTTCTTATAAAAAAAATGAGGTTAACATCTAATTGCATACTTTTTAAAAGCTGACATCTTGACAAAGTTTATTTACAGTGTGCATTAAAGGTACTACTACCTTGTTCAGTTGTTTTTAAAAATGATGCTAATATCTTGTTTAAAATCTGAATTAAAATGTTACTAGTGACAATATTACTGTACTGTTATTACAGCAAGTGTACGTAAATAAATGTACGTAGTTATAAAAAAGCTATAACAGGGAGCTTATTCTACATTCCTAGTATTGTAAGCTGAAACACTGATATAATGAAAATGTATTTTTATTCATCTTCAGGTCTCACATCTGTAACACAATATGGGGGAGGGATGTGAATAATGCAGGCAGGCAAGGTGGGGTTAGGTCATCTATTAGCACACTGCCAAAATAAACCCAACCCCAAATCCACACTCTGCTTTCCCTGTTCCAACAGTAAATTTCTGTATGTTCTGTTTATGCCAGCTCATTTATTAATGGATATTCTCTCTTCAGCCAGTTCAATTCATTAATCTGCTAAAAAACTAATCAAGAGGGGTAGGAGACATGCAGTGTATAGTTTTCTGGTTAGTAATCTGGACTGGCTCATCCAGGCTGGTGCTGAAAGGTCCACAAGCAACAAAGCAAATATGCAGTGATCTGGCATGAAGCAAGGAGAAGCAGGATCACCTTTCCAACAGCAGTTAACTGTTAATCTTGCCCTGACATTTTATCTGTCTTTGACTTGTGAGTAACTGGAAAAAAAACCAAACACTTAGAATAAAACAAGATGTTTCTTTTATACCTAGACTGTTCAATATGCAGGATTTTTTATAGCCTTGTGAATTTTTTCCTGAAGCATGTGTAAGTGTACCTTCATAGCTGATGTAGTGGTGCTGACCACTGTAGCAGGAGGAGTCAGTGACCCACATCACAACTAACCTGAGCAGGTGCAGGCCCATGCAATGCTTGTACTGCTCTTTTGCACACACAGCCTGGCCTTCAGACCCGTCTTGTGCTGCTCACATCCCTCAACAGTATGATAAACTCTCACAGCAACTATCACAGAGAAGCCTGCAGGTAGCTCCCACTGAGTGCCAGCGATTACACCCCCTGCATGGCCTTGCCTTTATCGCACAGTGCAAGTTCACATGTGCATATCTTCTTTGTTTGACAGTAGAAATGATGAGTAGAGTTGAAAAATAGCTCAAATGACCAAACTGGGGCAACTCTACCATGGATGGGCTCTGCCCAACCTTCCTCATCCTGATTAGAGGCCTGTTTGGCACTGCACAGCTCAGGGTTTCCAGCACCTGAAGGGAAGCAAGGTTATCTATACCACCCTCTCTTTATAGTGCTAGCTCTAATAAAATAGCTGACTTAAAACACCCTTTACAGAGTGGCTTTCTGACTGCAATCATAATGAACCAGTACCTCCTGGTGCAATGCACAGTGCATTCATTCTTCTCGATTAAATGAAAGCTGTGTAATCTGATAATCATACTAGGGGAGTACTGTTATCTTTATAAAAGGCAGTGTTGGTAAGAAACAGAAAATTCAGGCAAAATCTCTTTTACAAAAATTTTTATTGTTTTTTAGAAACTGACTTAATTATGCATTCTCCAGTCTATGAAGGAAGAACTCCTTGAACTGAATTTTAACTGCTGTGTGCAGAATTTTCTCTATGCTGGACAACTTGAAGACTTGCCCTCAAACAGACCATATCCTCAACTTTCTTGTAACCTTGCACAACAAAAGGAACATTAATCTATACCCTTGTCACTTCAGCACAGTGACAGACAATTATGCTTAATAACGGTCATGAAGCCAACAATAATGAGGAAAGCAAGTGTCTCATTCCTTTTTCCCTCGGTAATTAACATTTTGTGTACCCTGGGAAGCACTGTAAGACACACACTTACAACAAAGGTCTGCTTGGCCCCATGAACTTGTGCTGTATGTCATGCTGCTCCATTAATCATAGTTTTTTGACTCACATAAATAGATTCTTCTTGTGTTGAGAGAAAGAAATGTAAAGGGTTAAAAGTAGAGGAGACATGAGGTGAGACTCTAGATATATGACCCCACAACACCAAAATTAACTGCAGGAAAAGGTTTGAGGTACCAAGTTTTGAGTTTTCTTTATTGTGACTTTTTTTGGTATTTCAGACTTCATTTTAAATGTATTTGGGATATGCTCTGCCAAGCCTTTAAAACAAAATGTATCCTGTTACTGTTTCCTCTTACAGCCTTCAGTTCCATTCTTAAACTGCTGGACAATGTTTAAGATATTCAGCTTACCCAGTTCAACTTTTAGAAAAGACCTATTATTAGAATAAAAATAGTCCTTGTGATTCATTCAATATGTCAGTGAATCTGAGGGAGATTCCCAGCTCATAAAACAAGTAAGAAACAGGATGTTTTTGCATAATCACACACAGCAAATGGTGACAGGTTAAATATTTGTTAGTTAAGGGGATCAGAAGAGTTGTGGTTTTTTCTCTCTCATTAACCTCACATAAAACATGGTAACACCTGGACATATATAACGTTTGAAAATATAGGAAACAAAACTACTTGATCATAGGAGACTTACTCTGCAGACTGTCTTGAGCTGTTCCTCATTAGAGATTTCTTCATACTGGCTGAGGTAGCAAATCAGCCAAATTCAATTACTGAGGACTAGAATTGTGCTTCCTGACATTGTATGGGGTTCCACCAAATGGAGGATTACAAAAATTTGCAGTAATTAGAGATGTCAGACCATTCCTGAGAGGAAAACGTAGCTCAGAGTAATTTCTTATACTGTCATACAAACAGTGTCCTAGCTTTTCCCACCCTTGCTACAACCTTTTTGTAAAATTTAACTGAAGTTAATAAACATATATGTGCAGCAAGTTATTAATAATTACAGGCTGAAAAGTGAAATTTTTGTCCCAGGTATGGGGAAACGAAATAGTTAAGGTCTGTTTCCCATTCAACAATGTCCCACTGGCTTATGCCGTCTCCCTGTTGTAGCTGTTCTGTGAGTTTAAGTGCCCTTGAAAAAAAAGCTGTGGTTGAGAAGATGTTACTTATGGCCAGTTTCTCATAGCCTGGTTCATAGTCACTTACTCCCAAAGTAATCCTATGACCTGCTATTCAGCGTGGCTGTGTATATCATAATTTACTTTCAATCTTCCCTTAGACCAAATGCCCAGATAGAAAACTCAGGATTATACCATTATATCAACATAATTATAAAGTATAGCATTCTGCACTTACACGTTTTCTCCAAAGGTGCAGATCCTCATATGTGTACATATGTTTGCATGTCTTTCCTTCTTTCTTCAAATGTGTGTGTCTTTGTGCATGTGTATCTTTTATGTGTTTCCTTACATATGTTCTGTTTGTATATACATGTATATCTAGATGTGCATATAAAAATTTTTGTTTAGGTACCCTCTGTCCTTTCTTAGTGAATAAAGGAAGAAAATAAATTGTAGCTATATATGGAACAAATTTAGTGTATCCAAATTTATTTGGTTTGATAAGAAAAAACACATACTTTTCCTTGACTGCTGAGCATGAAGTACTGTACCGTCATGTGGAATGAAATCTTAGATTTGAGGAAGACCAGCCAGTGCTCCAAAAGGCTGAATTAACACACTTATGCTGGTTGAGGGAATATTTTTTACAATTTTGGAAGTACCCAGATATTCCATCTCATTCAGGGGCTCAGTTATTGCTTTTCCTGGCAGGGGAGTATCTTCCAGCTCATCTTTGAATAGCCTTTTTTTACTCCTCTCAGTCAGCATGAGACGCTTTGGAAATTGATGACCCAGCTGCAGATGCTACAGTGAAATAGCAAATTTTGCAGTGCTTTGATCACCTCAGGAAACCTCTCAGCTCTGGAAGTCTTTTATCTTATATTCTGCCAGCATGATCCAGAGAAGACAGTAGCAGTAGCTAGCAACAACAGGTCTCTGCTAATGGTACATGAATGAGATTTACAATCTGAATAAAGAAAATAGACTCTAAAAAAATCTATAATGATTTTCCTTGGCTTAATAATGACACAAATGAGCTGGGGAGGATTACACTGCGTATTTTAAAATACATATATTAAAATGATATTGATGAAGCTTTTAATTTAATGTTTTCCTGGTCTTGCAACATTTATCTTAGGAGTTTTCAAGGCTGCCAAAATCTATATCTAGCACAGCAAGGGGGAAACAGTGTCTGGTGAACTCAAGCATGCTTGGATGGTGGTGGATATTTATACAACACTTCCTATTTAACCTTTCCCTCTACTTTTGTACTAATCTGCAAGACATGCTGAGAAGGATAATAAGCAAGATTACAGGATACAACAGGCAAGACACGCAGAAGTCATCAAAATAACTATTGCTGTTAAAAGCAGGCTGATAGACGATAGAGGCAAGTGAATAAATATTGGTTTGTTTCATGTTGGTATAATCCTATTGACTTTGGTGAGATTAAAGGGTTAAAATTAGGAAGAATATTAGCATGTGTTTTGCTCTGATACAGAAACATAGCTCACTCAAGCCTCAACAATGATTTCTTCATTGAATAAAAATTAAGATGACACAGAAACCTAAGGAATCTCAGATATCAGGTAGAAAGATAGGACGGTTTTTCTGGGGGGGCTGGAGAGTGGTTGTTAATTTTTGTTATATAGCATCAAGACTATCCTCCGAGTTGTTATTTCAGGAAATGTATGAAACAATCATTATGTTTGGCACCAATTTTTGAATCACAGGACAGTAGCTGGCAGGTCTTTGTGTAAGAACTGTAAATTAAAAACAAGTATTGAAAATGTTGGAAAGAATTTTAAGAAATAGAGAACTGAACATAGATGATGAAAAAGAATAGCAACAGAAACCACTGGATTGTTTAAGTCAAGTTAAACTTTGAAAGATGTATTTGCACAGTAGTTCAAAAGTGAACTATCTAAACTGCCTGAACTTGGCAGTGTCTGATTATTTTACTTCATGTGTTTATTAGATTAGAACAATACTCAGACAGATTAGAACAATACTCAGACACTGAGTCTTATTTCTACATTAGCTGCATGAAGAGTCTGAAAGAGTTTAAATAGAAACCATCAACTAAGTAATCTGGTAACTATGACTTTTTCATTTTTTAATGGCAGGGGTGGGGTATTGTGTTATAGGCATAGCAAGTAGTAATGTCTAAATTAAGATTGTCTAACTGAATGGAAATGTTAAAAGCTTCAGCTTGCAGATATTTATAACTTGGTAAAACTAATTGCTTGGGTTTAAATTTTCCATGCTTGTCCTTTGCTTATGATTCAGGATTTATGGTGTGTTCATTTTTTTTGTATTTTTTTTCCTCACTAATTCTTAAAGGGTATTGCTGAAAAAAAGGCTCAGTTGTTTCCAAAAATGAAGCTAAGGAAAAGATTTCAGCCAATATTGCAAACATTTTCCAACTATTTCATTGAAGCGTTTGGTGAAGACTAAGATATTTGAAAGAAAATAATTCTAGGATCAAAAGGAGTGTGTGTGTGTGTTCTGCTTTACATCTCAGTCTCAGATTGCTCTTTCTTACCCCAAATGATGTGTATGAGGGTAGAACATCATATTGGTTTGTATGACTCCCAGCAAGAAAAAGCTGTAAACTGAATTCTCAGTGGTACCCCCACATCCTGTAAGGATTACAGACTCCATCTTGGGGAATAAGAACCTAAAATTAAGTTGCCACATGTACAGATGTTCAGCGTCTTTCAGACTAGTCTGGGCTTCTTCACTGTGCTGGAATAAACCTCAAGCTAAATTGAATAAGGATTTGATCTTCTTAAGAACTATGGCAAGCTTTGATAATGAAGAACGGGATTATAAGAAAAGGAAAAAAAAAAAAAAACCCAGAAAAAAAACCCCATTTGGGAAATCAAGATGAATCCATGACACCACAGGAACACAGTTGTCAAATTACTTGACTTTGGTGAATGTAGTTTTATTGAAATCAACTTCTAGGACATTGCTGGTTAAGAGGTTAAAAAAATCAAATATCTAAGTAAAACAGAGGGATAGGCAAGTACGAGAAATCCATAGCCTTTGAAAAAATGTCCTACATCTACATAGGAATGAAGACACGTGATTCAATAATTTTATTTACAGAAGTCCTGGAAACCTCAAGCTGAGACAACAAGAGGATGAAATGGAGACCTCAGGTCCCCAAATAATGTGCTATGGTAATTGTAAACACATATTGCCGTGTTGTAAAATTCTGGGTAATCATGATGTGCCTTGAGACCTTATTCAATTTTTTTCAGATATTTGAGAAATAATTCTTTTGGCAGAATAGCTCTTTTTGATGATTTTATATCTCCTTTCAGGAAAATGCAACCAACTATATGTCAATTGAGATCTTTTCCCCTGCCCCAGTTTGATTTCCAGTGAGACTGAGAGCTCAGAAATGAAGTAAAAATGCTAGAGGGATCAAATCCCTCCTACTTTATAAAACAATGTGCAATTGGAAAAAATAAATTCATTGTCTAGACTTACCTGCTGGGATTCACTGCAGTGAAAACCATAGTTCTGTCTTCTGGTCTTCCAGTTCAAACATCTGCCAGGGATCCCTATGAGCTCACATGTCCGGGCCTCCTTTCTATAAAATAGACTTGAATATGAAGCAGAAAGGTGGCTGACATGCCAATAACTTGCCTCAATATGAATACAGAATACTGGGAATTTGGAACAATTCCTAGGATCAGTAATATAAACAAATTTGTTCATTGTCAAACAGACTAAGAAGAAAATAGTGTCCTGAGTTTTTTGCCTTTTTTTTTTTTTTTTTTTTATCTCTTGACCTAAGGTACGATCATGTTGTAAAAAGAAATTTATTACATGTCACCCCATTCAGTCAAATTGCACTTTTTCTGGGATTCCTGATGACATACTTCTAATGTAGACTTTCAGTTTGATATCTTTACCACACAGTAATAATCTTCTGAATTGGGCTAGTAATTACTGATTGGGCTTGCATTCTCACCACTTGGTTTAAAAACACAATCCTGCTGACCAGGATTTTAATGCAGGCCACTTGCATTTCTCTTTAAGGTCTTAGTGTCTTTGGGACTTGAATGTAATCCACCAGTTTACCACCACTGAGACAATACTAGACACAGGCAGCCAGAGGTTGAAATGACGTGACATTGTTCTCAAAGTGTGGTCTCACTTGTATACTTAAACCATGCATTTGTTTATGTTGTATAGCTTTCTGAGCATTCGTCACCTTAGCAGTCCGGCCCTGCTGTCAGCACTTTTGAAGTATTTGTTATTTTACACGCTGTGGATTCCTATGGACTTTTCCCCCATTTATTTTCAGTTGAAAAAATCCTTGGAGCTTTCATTTAAACTTGTTTTGATGTTTCCTACTGTATCTGGTGAAAGTGGTGTCACATTTGATAGCCAGTGATTTTGTTTATTGCTATAAAAATGTCCCTGACGTATGTCAAGGGGATTGATGCATTGTTTTACAAAACTTTTGTGTCCTTTCACAATATAAGAAAGGTTTTTAGTAATTAACATAGTCATTGATATGTTCTTCTCTACTAAGAACAAGAATCAATTATATAAAAAAATATTAGGGTTAAAAATGATACCACAAATAAAGGTAACTGGAATGTGTGTTGTATACAATGTGTGTTGAAGAAATTCTTTCTTCAGTCCTCTGGGGTTTTGTCTTCAGCCTCAGTTCTGAAAAAAATTTTCAGATTATTGTCCTTGGGAAAAACAATTGAGTTATTAACTCATAACTTTAAGTGGGTGTCTAGTGGACCATTGTCAAAGACAGTATCCACACGTTTAAGTCCTTCTCTGGATTAGAGTCCTTAGCATTTTTCAAGTCATCTGCCAGGACTGTATTTACTACATGGCAATGCAATAGCCTTCCTAGCCTGACCTATCCTTTCCTGACTTGGAAAAAATCTCTTTCTTTCCAGCTTTTCTTGGCAAAGTCAAACTTTTCAGTTCATACCTCTGTGAATCTCTCACAGGAAAACTAATGCACTTCCCAGAACTTGTCTGCTTGGTTTGTGTCAGGTTGTGTTACCATTTCACCAATCAATCAGTCCGATAGTTTTAACAAGCTTGCAGTCCTCCTTTGAATTTCTTTCCTATCACTCAAGAATAAAAAGCAGATTTGGTGAAGGAAATCAGATAATTATTTATTTGAAAGAGAAAAAAAACCCCATCTAAATGCAGGAAAAATCAGAAGCTGCTTAATTCTTAATGAACTTATACACCTTTACCTATTAATGCAAACTTTCTCAAACTCCAGAATAGATCTCTTGAAGGATTCAGCATATAGTCCTGACTCATATTTTGTATTATTTCATGGCTAGCCTGCGGCTGAGAGGATTAAAAGTTTTGTATCAAAATCCATATCTGATCTATGTTTGAGAAACTAGTTTTCCCTAGCTAATGGAAATTCTGTCCAGACAAAACTCAACATGAGGAATGATGTGCAGTTGCAGTGTGCCTCAATCCTAGTCCCAAATCAAAGCCTAATGTGCTTAGTCTGAGGACAAATACTCATTGTTTTATAAACAAAGCCTAAGAAAAAAAACAAGATCGGTAAATATGGTGTTCTTACATCCAGCTTCCATGCTGTCCCTCTCTTTTTACTCTTCAATGAAAATATCTGTAATAACCACTTTCATGGAGGGAATTCTCTGTCTCACAAATATGATGCTTGGTTCAGTTGTCCTCTCTTCCAAATTAGGAATGCAACTACATCTTAGAAGTGCCTAAAATGTTTCCTTAAAAAGATTTCTTTCATGAGCAGTTTGCAACTCTTTATCTCATTTGATCGAATTTTCTCTTTTTCCTATATTCTTTCTTCCTTAGTTTTTAAGCAAGTTCTGTCAAAAACTCTTCCCTAGCAAAGTTTTCCTGTGATTTGAAGACAATTTCAAATAGACGTGTTTGGTGGATTTTTTAAAGTCACTGGTACACAAACTGTGATGTATCTCATACAGCTCCCTGATTTTTATATTCTAGCTAATTTAATTAAGTATTCTTACAGTTTACCAAGGCTTAATTTAAAAAAGCCAAACATTGCATGTTAAATAATTTATACTAAATTATTTTAAATATTGCATGTCAAATATTATTGAAACTTAGATATGTTTGTAATTGGGGAGGGGGGGCATTGTTTATTTATTTGTTTAATTACTTCTGGGTTTTTTTTTTCCATTTAAACTGAATTGTCTTTCTAGGGTTCCACCCAAAATTACTTTGTACATACTGTTTCTGTACAGTGTCTTCACTACTTTCCAACAAATCTCAAATACCTTTATTTCTTCCCAGATGTATAACTGATGAAGATATTTATTATTTCCTTCACAAACATTACTATTATCTTTTGCTTCTGAAAAATTAGTGTTTTCTGTAATTACGTAATTCTCAATAGTATTTCTCTAGCAATAGTTGAGAAACACACTGGCTTCCAACCCAGGGGACATAAAGCAAATTCCCATATCAAGCCTTGTTTTAGCACAGCTTTTAGGCAGTTACTTTAGTTTTCCATGTTATCTGTTAATTTCCCCAGCTGAGTCTGTCATGACATAAATGTTATTTTTTACATTTTTTATATTTTTAAAAAATTTCTTTTGACTTATGTTCCCTAAAGACTGAACCTACACTGATTGTTAATATTGTTTGGTTTAGTTTTATATCCTGAAGTATCCAGGACATTTGATTTCTTGATTTGATTTCTTTATAAATAAATCAAGAAATTTGATTTCTTGATTTGATTTCTTTATAAATATCCCTTCATCAAAAGCAATTTTGACAATTTTTCTTTGAAAGGAAATAACTCCCATAAAGTGAGAAAACTTGCTGGCTCTGGCATAAATTTCACATCCTTTCTTTCTACTTCTTCCTTCTAAATGTAATTTATGCTTTCTCTTGTTCTTGCTCAAGATATCCTAAACATCAGCCTCTCTCCCCCTGGGGTCCTGTCTCTAGTATCTTCATATCACAGCTCTGCCTTCTTTCTTATGGCAGTAGATGCCGTCTTTCTCTGCTTTACTTCTACATCTTCCATTTCTTTTCTGTATCCTTTAGTATTATCTGATTCTTTTGCCACTACTATTTTCTCTGTGTGCAGGAGAGAAATATCTATGAATATTGCTTATGCAAATATTTTACAGGTTGATACTTGAACTGGACAACAATACTTGCATCTTGCTTTGCCTTCCCTATCCCTGGAAATCAACATCATAACTTCTGTGCTAACATCATGATGAGCGTACTTTCTCTGGGACCTAGAGATTATGTGACCAGTCTTTGATTAGATGAATGATTTTTGTGTCACACATCATAGTCACAGGGCACAGAACACTGATCCAAGGCAAGGATGTCCCGGAGTTTTGAATTTGTTTAGACTAACATTTTAAGCTCTATCAGGGACCATCTGGTTAGGCACATCCAGAGCCAAGCTGGCACAAAGGCACACAACCAGTCTGAGCTCCTTATCAGGCACTGTAGCTGACTTCACAGTACATAAATGTTGGCATGTGCTTACATCATGACCTGGATTGTGTTTGTACCCGTGGGTGATGCAGGGTGAGGGGAAACAAAGACCAGGAAGCTTCAGGCTATTTGTTCAAGGAGGAACAACTTCCATGGGAAAAAAAGGAGAACATTCTTCCTAGTCCTAAAGCATATTGGCTCAATTCAACAGTCTTCCCAGAGTGGTTTTGGCACACCGCATTTTTCTCTCTCAGTGCTTGTGGGAACCAGAAAATGCTGTGTCCCCAAAAGCAAGACAGCAGCAGCCAGCAGCTGGAAACAGCTGGCTCTCACAAACAACCTTTAGTAATATACCAGCTGCTGGCTCTGCTGAATGTCATTCAGAACTACTCTGTCTTTGATCCCAGTGCCTTTGTTGACGACCCTGCTCTCTTTCAGAGTTAGTGCTTTTTCTAAGAACAAAGCATATATGGGTAGAGATGCACTGAAGAACTGGACCAAGTATTTAATACCTTTCTCCATGTGTTTTGTAAGGAGAGACAGAAGGTTATGCCTCTAAAGTCTCTAACTGCAAATGATGGGTCAAGACAAATCTCAGTGGAAGGAATGATAGAGGGAAAGAATCAAATTTCCAATTTAGAGAGAGTCTTACAAAGCACAGCTGTCTTCATCAGGATCTGATGGCTACTTTCAGAAAATTGTATTACTGGCTTTGGCAGTTCTTTAAATTTATACAGAGTTACTAGTTATCACATACAGGGCTTTAATTCTGCTGTTCAGAGTTCTACAGGGAGGCCTGCTTGACTGAGATAGTAAATAAAAAGTGAAAAGCAAGCAAATAAAAAAGCAAATAAAAAAGTAAATAAAAAGTGAAGCAAATAAAAGTGAACTTGACTGCACTTTTTTATGCATCTCAAAAGTATTTGACTCATCTGACTAGATAGCAATCATCAGAAAACATAAATGGATTATGATAAAATAAAACACTTTAACATTTTTCTGACAGCATTTCTTTGCAGGTTTTTGTGGCCATGGAAGCCTATTTTTGCTCTGGGAAACAGGAAAATAAGTCTCTTTCTTTGTAATTTAAACCTTCTGGACAAAATGTTTTATATATCTCAATGTCCATCATATAAGACTGATTTCTTACTGCATGTGCATTTTTTCTGTTAGGTGAATTTAATTAACACCTCAAATACTTGAATTTGATAGGCTATCTTAAAAATCATACAGTGATTATGCAATTTCATTTGACACGAGTAACAAATTTGGTATGTACAATAAATCAGTCAATTCCCTACTTCCTGCAGAAGACCTAATGAAGTCACCCCATATTTTGGCCTTCACCAATGGACTGGTTGCCATATAATGAGTAAGCCTGCTTGGCACCACTTTTACAGGGCCATCATTTGGCAGATTTCAGCTGGAAATGTTTTAGGGCTTGGTTAGACACCTGGAGCAGAAGATTTTACCCAAATGTAAAATAGGCATCTTGCCTCTTGCCCACACCCAGACAAGACTATCAAATAATAATTTGTCAATTTGGGTTTAGACAAAAGAGAGAAAGACAGATAGGCCTTCAGGGGCAATCTCCAGAAAGACTTTATGTGATGTAAGTCAAATTCTGATCTCAGTTGTGCACTTGCAATCCTGATACTCAGAAATATTGCCTCATTTTCCTTCTGTTACTCATGTACTAACATTTTACAACCTATTGATTAATTCTGAAAGTTGGATGGAAAGAAAAAGCTAAACAATATGCCTCTAAAATACATAAGAGAGAAGTTGTTTTATATAGGACTGAATAGTTAATTGAACTGACATGGTGCAAAGCTTGAGCGTGTGGCGTGGCAGTCACGTGAGCTCAACTGACCTTGGCCTTTCGTGTGCTACAATCAATTCTGAAAAGAAGCTATGGTCTGAGGCAGTAGATCAAAACCCCTTATCCCAGCTCCCTGTGAGAATTAGGTTGGATTCAACCCAAGGTAAGACTCCAGCTGTGCTTCCCTATTCTGATCAGACAGTAAACCCAGAAATCTCAGTTAATCTAGGCTAACCACAAAGCTTTTATAGTTATATATTAAAAGTTTTCTCTTTGCAAAGAGACCTACTTTATTAATCAAACGAGATCAGTTAATCTTGTATGACAAATTTTCCTGTTGTCTATGAAGTGTCTGTCTTCAGCAGAGAGGTATATTAAGCATATGAACAAGGCTTTCTGCTTGCAGCTGTACTATGTAAAGGAACACTTTTGTAATATGCTTAAGGCAAATTACCTGTTAATCTTTTCTTTGGCTTTTCACACATTTTTGTGCAAGCAGAAAAGGAAGCTTTTGAATTCTAAGAAAACCATTTTGTCATTCTAAAATTATCTGGGGCCATAGCAAGTGTTGCCATCTGTAGGTGGTAATATTAACCACAGCCAGAGTCAATACAACTGTGTCTGAGGCAGGGTGGTGTTTGGACAGATGGAAGAAACCACAAAAAGAAGAGGCAGGGAACTAAACATTGTAGGAGAGGGTCTTCTACCAGCAATCATGTCTGTCAGGAATCCCAGTGTCTTTCAAAGAAACCTTACTGATTGCAAGATTCAGCAGAAAAAAGAAAACAAAAAACAAAAAAGACATGGATACTATAGATAAATATGCAAAGCAAACTTTACTATCCTGGGAAATTTCCTTGCCTCAAGATTCCAAGGACACAGTCTATTCCTATCTTCAAATGAAAAAACAGCTTCTCCACCTTAGACAGGCTGCAGAGTATGCATCCCACCACCTACAGCTACCACCCACCACTACCTGCTGGACACTTGCCACAGTGCAATTGTTGTCTCACCTGTATAGCAGTGAAACATCCTGTGGTTCCCAATAAGTTTTACATACTTACAAGATATTCCATTGGTATGTGTCCCTGCATTATTAAAGCTGTGATCCCTCTGTTTCCAGCTGTTATGCAGTTCCACCCTTGCTTTCAGGGATTAATAACTGTCTCGAAAAAGGCTCCACAGGGTCACTTTTAGCAAATAAAGTCTCAACAAAAGTAAACTCTGCAACATGAACTTTGAATTATCATCATGTTTATTTTCCATTATTTGTATAAAATATTTATTGTTCCTACTTTCCTAAAGAAGCAAGTCAGAATTCTAAAATGTGAGCTTTACTTTTAGAAAATGGCCAGTGGTAAAGATGTAAAAAATGTGAGCTCTTCTCATGTAGTGTTGTAACTGCCTTTTATTCATTATAGGGTTTATTATGTATGTTGCTATATGAACAAAGATTTTTTTCCTGTTCTGAAGTTCAGTTCTGTTAGGGTTAGTCACTTTCAACAGGAGTGATATGATGTTAAAACACATATTACTGCATGGAGATTTGGGGTTATATACACATTTCTCTCAAAAATTCCTTTTGTTGCCCTAATGATCATCAAGCTGTCTATATTACAGCATTCCCATGGGTATCATGGCCATGTCTCTATTGCCCCTTGACCCTTGAATTGCTGTCTGGGGAAAAAGAGTGCATTTCACAACCCAGTAAATGTTTCATAAAACTCAGGGATTAGATATTACAGCTTTATAGCAATTTTTTTTTTCCTAAATGATCTCTTACACTTATCTTCAGAGGTCTTAAATTCCTACATAATCCAGGAAGATACCTCTGTACTGTTCAAAAGAAAACTTTTCGAACGAATAAATAAATTACAAGGATATATTTCTGACATCTCAAAATTTATAGAGAATGAGTGTCTGATGCAAATATTGAATGGTTTATGTTTTTTTCCCTAGAAATACAGATTTTTCAGACATGTAAGGAATCTTGTACATAGCCTACAAGAAAGATGTAGAGAGCCCAATTTACAAGGGCGTGTAGTGACAGGGGGAATGGTTTCAAATTGAGAGTAGGTTCAGACTAGATATTAGAAAAAAAATCTTTACTGTGAGGGTGGTGGGGCACTGGAACAGGTTGCCCAGAGGAATTGTGGACACTCCATTCCTGGAAGGCCAGGTTGGATAAGGCTCTGAGCAATTTCCCTTCCCATGGAGTGGGGATTGGATCTGGGTTGTCTTTAAGGTATATAAGAATGTTGTCTGCATTTAATTTAATGTAACTGATTAATGGCAACTTTTATCATGAAAAGATTATACAATCTAAATCAATGAGCAATTGTTCTATTTACTGGTCTGTTTGAACTTACAACTAAAAGAGCTTATGCCAGATGCTCTCGAGGTAACGACAGCGCCTTTATGCGTGTGGAATCCGTGCCGGGATGAGTTGTATAACTCTCCCAAAGGACAGAGTCCTAGCTACAGCAGATAACCTGTTTCTGCTGGCTCCTCTAGAACAAGAGTTTCCCCAGGCGTGGTGTACAAGCGCTGACGAGAATAAAAGGCTACACAGAGGGCTCTGCCCCGGGATAACAGCCGTGTATTGTGAGTCCAGTGTTGCGTTGTGAGGGACTAGAGTTATGGCTGAGTAACCCAGAAGAAAGAGCAGGGAAGAAGCCCTGCAGGGCTCTTTTAAAGGGAGATGGGTCCAGGAAACACCCAATGGGAAACAGCATAGTTCAAAGTGACCAGTGGAGAAGAGCTTTCCAGGGCATAGCCATATATGGCATCTGAGATATGGGCACAGGTAACACAAGGGAAATTACCCTTGTAATCCCTTACGGGATTTTACCACAGCTCAGGCAGAGGGTTCAGATATTGGAAGAAGAAGGCCGAGGGCTTTGCCTGGGCTTTCTTCCCACCAAAACCTGAAGCTCAAAAGCAGCAGCTTCTGCCAAGTGCGCTGCTACATACAACCTCATCATGTACACACAGATATCCTTTGAGTAAGGCCCTAGATATTTTCTCTCCATTGCCACAGAATTTTGATTTTGCTCCCTGACTAGAAGAGCCAAGCTCTACAGCTGCTCCACCCACAGTGAATTTTGGTTCTTGTTTATTGGAACACATTTTGAGACAAAACCATGACTTACAGATTTGGAATCTGCTGTCTGAGAACATTCATATGAACAAAAGTTTTCTCAGATTATTGACAAATGTTAGTGTACTATAAAACTCTCTGCACAGACTGAAGCCACACCCAGAATCTAAATAGGTTGAAAGGTCTCTTAAAAAATTCTTTGTACTATTTCACTACTTCTAATCCAACAAATTGTGTTTTTTCTCTCCTTTTTTACATATTTCTGTAATCTATGTATTTTATTAAGATGGTTCATCTTAAAATGGTTTGTGCTTTTGAACCATTTTGGGTTTCACTCTTTAGTTCTGCACAGTTTAAATACATTGAAAAAAATCTCAGCATACATAAGGAGGAGAAAAGGTGTGACTTTTAGTCTCATGGGTTTGTATGATAATGCAGTTTGGAGGGGAATCACATATATCTTTCCTAGGCAGTATCCTGGCTACTTCAACTATTTAATATTCCATCGGCTGGTTTACATTTTGGAAGTCACGTAACTAAGGGCGGAAATATTTCCTACACTTCATGTAGGTAGCAGCGCACTATTGCCTTTTGTGGATTATACATCCAATATCACTGAGAATCATTTAATTTAAAATAAATTTAAATTAATTCAAAGTAGAAACAAGACATAAGAGCTTACTTAACCAACATCTGGATGGCATCCATATGAGAGGAATTTTTTTTCCCTTTAACAGAAATGTTTAATATTGTCCGTAAATAGAAAAAAAAAAGGTTCAAGTTTTCTTGTTCTGTTATTCAGATTGTAGATTTTACAATTCTTTATAAAATATGTTCCATGCTTCATGTTTCAGTTTACTTTTCATTATTCTTCCATTTGATGAGGAACATAGGAGTATTTAAGCTAAATCATTCTCAAATTTTTAAATAGTGTAGATTTATGTACCAATGAAACACCCTTTATTTCCTCAAGCTATCTTTCAACTCATTAATTTTTTGGAGTCCATTGTATTTCCAGTGTATTTACTTTAAACAGGATGTACTCAGAGCTGAGTACATCCAGATTATCCCTACTGGCATAAAGTATAAATCATGGCTATAAGCATAGATGTTTGCTGTTATGTTTAAGAGGCTGAGAACCATGTTTGATAAAGATATTTTAGTTTACTAGTTTATTGTGCAGTTTGTTGCTTTTGTTTTTTTTTTTTTTTAATTTCTATCCCTCAGGAGAAGTTAAGAAGATTTGCATTTATTATTCCATGTTTAACTTCATGCTTCAATTAATTAAACTCCATTTCTCATTTATCTGTGCTCAGTAAATAAACATATATCCAGATTCCAGTACTTGGGAGAAGGCTACTAATATGAAGATGAACTTCATGTTTTGTTCTGGCTGGCTAAGCATCTAAGGGTGGATAAGGGCCAGAATATCCTTAGGGTTATATTGAAAGCATAATCATGTATTGTATAGAGCATGTGCCATAACACAGTCTTTGTCTGGGTGGTTTTTATGTGCCCTCAAAAGAAAATATATCACTTCCATGCAGTCACAGAACTCAGATGTGATGTCCAGAGTAATGAACATGACAGTGTTCATTCACAGATGATCATCCAAGGTGATTGCCAGCTACTCTGTCAGGGGAATAGGTGGGTTATAAAGTTTTATTTCAAAGCAGATGTCATGGCTTTTCCTCTGAAAACTTATATTATGCTGTCAAAAACAAAGTGAAAATCGGTGATAATATAGACATTAGGCTTACATTTGATAGTATCCATAACCTGGAATTTACTTGTGAAATTTGCATGCATCATAATTTTTCTCTTCTGAAATTTAAAGTGAGGAAACCACATAATTGCTATGTCTGAGATGACAGTGTGGAGTAAGGGAAGCTATATTTGAAGGATACTGATATTTAATGAGTGCATACCTGCCAATGTGTTAAAGACAAATTATGTGTGACCAGGCTTATGAAGAGAGAGGAGGTGTGCACAAGATGTTCATGTAAGATATCTAAAATATTCTTGAGCTTCTTTCAACTTGTTGAAGAAATTTTCCTCCCATCCCCAGTATCATTATAGATAATTTTACAGATTTTGTTAATAATTTTAAAAAACAAGAGAGTTCTACCTGTTTAAGTGAAAGGGAAAATAAAAATCTGAGTAGAACACCATTCCACAATACTAAAACATTGACACCAGAGAAAAATTGACACATCCTTAATTACTTTATCCAAGCATTTGCATCTGCAAAACTACCCTGAAAGCATCACTACCAATGATGATGATGATGTCTATGGATTCCTTTCTTGAATTGGTCTGGAAGTACTGCCAGAAATACCACGGCAACCCTGTGTTTCTCTTTCTACATTAAAACTCACCCAGGAACTGCTCCACAAGAAAGAAAAAGACACAGCTCAACAAGGAAGGGAAGCATATGACAGGCAAATGCAGACTTGATAATTTTATTTAACATTGATGTAAATGTTATCCTTGGGGGAAAGAATAAATTATTATTATTAATCATCCTCCTCCTTTTTGTCTAAACCACATTCTTTAAGAGTGAGGTACTATTCTTTTAATGAAAGGTAAATTGGAAAGTTATTTATGTCTATGTAAGCAACATGAGAGATCAGATGTAAAAGACAAATGAGCATACGAGTCCAATAAGTGTAAACTATGCTTTTTTGAGACAAGTAGAAATACTGTGAGCAATAGTAGCAGTAATAATACAAAAATTTTAAAGCAACTATTTATGTATCTTGACCCAAATCCATTCTTTGTGTATATGGACTCACATGGATTTGTTCTAAAGAAGAATAAAGGCATTGCTAGAACAACTCTACAGCAGACTCCTGATCAGGACCATTAGTCAGTATAGTTTTGACCCTGTGTACTAACCTTTAGACTAGAAGTATGATCATTACCTTTTTTTAAATGAAAAAGTCTTTGAAACATATGTTCTAGGCTATCAATTCACAAATGTTAACCAGATCACTCTGAAAAAAAAAAATCAAAGTAGGTTTTTTAATTTAGTGACAAACTGCACATGTGACTATTTGGTGACATTACCTGTCAAGCCAAAAATTTTAATCACTTTTCAGACAAAATTTAAAAAGAAATAGCATGCATTTATACAGAGATAAAGGATTTAATCACAGCATAAAAACCCACACACATAAAGTACAAATATCCATATGGATCCTATTCACATGCCTCTTTGTCTGCATTCTTTTAAAGGTAGTGTTATGATTATAGCTTTGTCACAAATTCCTGGGCCTTATCTTAACATCAGTGATCCACTGACCCCTTAATGGATCTACTCTAATTGTGCACATGGTGACAACAACAGCAGTAAACTTGGCTGTGACATGAGGCAAATGGATCATAGGGAAGACCTAAGAAATTCACTGCATAGAAAAAATGAACTGATGTGAATCCAGATTTTCAGCTATGCTGGGTGAATTTTCAGGGTGCCTCTGAAGACAATTTTAAAATATTTCTTTTATAAGCCAAAATTCTTTTATAAGCCAAAATATTTCTCTTATAAGCTTTTAAAATATTTCTTTATAAACCAAAAAAAGGACTGTAATTACAAGCAGAGAATACCAAAATTGCAACCAAGTTGCTGCTCCAGTGGAGGCAGAAGTAAAACTCCATTAATCTAATCTATAGAACTATACAATACATATTGGTCATTGGTGCATATGCCTAAAATAATAGCTGACAGATTCAAAGTATGTGAAGTTACAGCTCTAACTGACTACATCTTTGTACCAGAATAAGCAACTCTCATGTAAGAGATGGGGAGAAATGATCCAACATTAGATAGAAAAAAGGACCTTTCTTCCCCCCACACATAGCAAGATGAGCTGAGCTCTCTGTAGACATAACGGAAAACTCTCACTGATATAAGCAAAGATTGGCCTCAAGAGAAAAATTAAGTTAATAATTATTCATTGTTTGTGAGTTAAAGAAGGTAACTTAGTCAAATGCAGTGCTTTTGAAATAATAATATATTAAGGCCCAAGAACCTGGTCCTTGGCACCCGCCCCAGAGCCGAGAACTGCACTTGCATGCCAGGACAACAGTCCCTAGAGAAATAAGACTTTAGCTGTCCCAGTTCTTACTGGAAAAGAAGACTTGAAGAGAGCTATATATGACCTAAAGTATCATAGGGAGCATTTTTAGTGACATCAAGTATCTGCTTTGCTAGAGTTCACAGAGATGGTTAAGTAAGTACAATATACATCTAAGAAGTAGCCATTTTTTCCATCTTTATATTATTTCTTAATGTAAGCTGTCCTCTGGGTCTGTGGGAAAATAAAATAAAACATCCAGATCTGAAGAGCCTCAGTGTTCTCAGGCTGAACAATCTATACTACTGTGAGGAACTGTACCCTGCTTTCAACTTCAGGTAGTTTTTTATTGAAAGTACCTAAGCATCTGCAAAAAAACACTTTCATAAACCAGAATGTCTGAGGGAGTGGTAGGCATCCTTAACCTGCATAAGAAGCCCACAAACCAGTGCAGACATTCCCGTAATCCCATGAGAGTGTAGATGCTTTAGTAGGCAATGATAGAATCATGGACTTCTTTGCTGCTCCATTATATGCACTTCTTTAATATTAGTCTCAACAATAGAGCTAAAGTGACTGCAGATTACATATTACATGAATAACATTAACTGACTTTTCTAATTAGATCATTGGACAAAACTATGCGTAAGTTAAATTTCCTCATTAAAAGTGTTTTAATTTGGTCAAGGAAGACCCACATATATTGTAGAATTACTATCACCAAAACTCTGGTATATCTGAGTAAAAGATGTAATACCAGTGAAAAAGTGCAGTCTAACCATCTCTTCCACCCCTTAAAACCTTGTTCTGCAATGTCTGCTACACAGAGCAGTCTCAGAACCTCACTCTAGGGTCTCTAGAAGTGCATAAAGAGGCTTAGTAGGTAATATGGGCAGTAGCACAGTGGAATGTCAATGCAGATTTAGGTTTATGTACAACATCAAGCCTATCCAGTCTACACATTGCTCCCAGACTAAACATATTACACTGTGGTGTATCTGGTTTAAAAATAAAATAACACAAAACAAAACAGAGACGCATAGCAGTCCATTGGCTTTTTTCATTATGACAATGAGCTGAAAGATTATACGTGCATAGATGAAAGTGGAAATGTCTCAGTCCTGGCGAAAATTTTGAAAGGTGAAATTCAAATCTCCTTTTCACAACTTCATTTTTGTGGGAAGAAAATCAGTCTTTCAGTCTCTTTCTGCCAGACATTTTAACTCATTGAAAACCAGGTATGAGGGAAATTTTAAAATAATTTAGTTCTGATACAGAAATGAAACCTTATTAGTATTTTGAAACTTCCATCCAAAAACAAATTTTAAAATTAATTCTCTGATGTTTTTTAAAGCTGCTATGGGTTGTTTGACTTTTGGTTTTATTTCACTCTGCTCTGCCCTGCAAGGACAGAAGAACTGATGGATTTTCTTCATTCAAGAGGACAGATTTTCATCCTTTAAAATAAGAGCAGGAAATCCTAGTTTCTCTCATTCTTCCTCGAGTATGGCTTTGCATTTTCATGCAAATGCTCATATGTGAGACTCCACATGCTATTCTCTTCTGTGATGTACCTAAGCCTAAGTTTTACAATGTAATAAGAATAGAAAGGAGAACTGAAAGGTAATGTTAGCAGCCTTTAGCTTTCCAAACTTTTCTGAACAGGGTTTTCTGATGAGATTCACTCAACCGGCTAGACCATAAAGCACCACTCTTCAGTCAGTACAGGAGTTTCTTTCTACCACATCTTGTTGGGGTCATAGTACCCTTATTAATCCTCTCATTATGAGGATCGTCCCCAGCAAGGGGCAATTTGGTTCTTAACATTTGTGGTTCAAATAGCTGCCTACATGTGGATGAGCTGAACTCAGACCTCAGCGAGTAATATGCTGGAGAAATACTGATCTAGTATAAGTCGTAGATATTACATACTTTTAAGAACCCTCCTAGAATTAACTTTACCTACTAGATAATTTTAATCTGCAGTTTTTTTAAGAACCTAAGTTAGCCTTTTAAAAATATTCGGTGTCTGTTATTTTACAGTGAAGCAAACTCTTATTAAATAATTGTGTGAGTTTGTTTTTAACTTTAATGTGCATATAGCCTTGTTGGCATTTGAATGAAGAGTTTTGCTTAGTTGATCTTGCTTTGGGTGGGAGGATAAGGAAGACAAGACTACGGGAAACCTAGTAAAATATACAAGAGATCTGATGACTTCAAAATTGTAACCAATGGACAAACAAGTGAGACTAAATTCTGAACATGTGTTGGAGATAGAACATCACCTTCCCATCTGCCTTTCATGTCCACAACAATGTAGAGATGTGTAATGAAGGAAACATCTGGGTTAGAAAATAAATTCCCAAATTAGATCACCACAAATCAGTGGTTAATGAAACACTAGGCTCTCCTCAGTATTGGAACAAATTGTTAATTTCCAGCTAAATTGTGGGATAATATTTTCTCAACTGAATGGAATGTTTTGCAATAATTATTTGTTTTATTTGCATTTATTCCCTTTTTGTAGCTAAACTTTTAGTCCAGATTGAATTAAATAGCACATGCTAGTAAATTAAATTTGCGGTGTGTTCCATAGAAGTTCACTTGAACAACTACAGATAGTAAGATTTAATTTTAAAAGACTGTGATTTAATGCCTATGCAACTGTACATATCTCATAAATTCTGTATCATGGCACTGAGGGTGTACATGCCAGTTCCTTACCTGTCTTTGTCCATTTACAGAATCACAGAATCACAGAACAGGTAAGGTTGGAAGGGACCACAGTGGGGTCATCTGATCCAACTTTTCTGCTCAAGCAGGGTCATCCCAGAGCATATGGCACAGGACTGTGTCCAGATCATTCTTGAATAGTCCCAGTGAGGGAGACTGCACCACCTCTCTGGACAACCTCTTCCAGTGCATGGTCACCTTCACAGTAAAGAAGCTGTTCCTCATATTCAGGTGGAATTTCCTGTGCACCAGTTTCTGCCCGTTGCCTCTTGTCCCATTGGTCAGCACCACTGGATCCTTCCTCTTACACCCTCCCTGCATATACTTCTATACTGATTCTTCTACATTGTTCAGGTGCCCTCTCAGTTGTCTCTTCTCAACACAGAACAGGCCCAGCTCCCTCAGCCTTTCCTCATAAGAAAGATGGTCCAGTCCCTGAATCATCTTTGTAGCCTTCCACTGGAGCTGCTCCAGGATGTCTGTGTCTCTCTTGTCCTGAGTAGCCCAGAACTGGACACAGCACTCCAGATGTGCCTCACCAGGGCTAAGCAGAGGGGCAGGATCACCTCCCTTGACCTACTGGCAATACTCTTTCTGATGCACCTCAGGACATCATTGGCCTGCTCAGCCACAAGGACACTGCTGGCTCATGGACAGCTTGTTGTCCTCCAGAACCCTTGGGCTTACGAGAGCTCCATCTGTCATGAAAATTCCTGTCGAAGTCTACTCTTAATTACTATGAAACCTTAAGAACCACAGTCCAGTGTTGCCCTGATTTTTGCAGTTCTGGATGTTGTCATTCTTTTGTAGCTAGTTTCTCACACTTTTCTCTGTAAACATGGCCATGTTATTGTAACTGTATCTTATCATTTACATTCCTTTCTCCTGGACACAGAACTTTGATGGACATTTCCTTTGACCACTGTGATTGAGGGAGGAAGAACTGATTTCCTCAAATGAATAGTGATTTCTAAATGTATATAAAATAAAAGAAGGCGGGCCTTGCCCCCCCTTCCTGCTCTCTCTTCTTTGCTGGTAACAGGTGTCTCTGTCTCTTCTTTTGTGTCATTACTGCGACAGTCCAGTGTCTTATGTGAACAGGAATATTTCCAATTTGGAAGCAATATAGATGTAATTAAATTGCCCCATTTGTTTCAAGTAAGCACAATATTCCAAACAACGTGGTTAAACACAGAACACTCAGATATCAATGAGATAGAAAAAAAATGAATAACTGGCATGAATGGCATAAAAGGTATAACAAAACTCCCCAGAAGCAGCTGTTCTTAAATATTTGTTTCAAATTCTTCATATGAGATACATATTTTGTTTGCTAATAACTGCTTTTAATTATGCTTGACTAGAATAATCAGTGCTTTAAATAGCACTAGTAAATTTACCATTAGCAGCAGATACCTCACTTCTGTGTTTTTTTAAATAGAATAATAAATTGCTTTACCATAGAAACTTTGCCATAAAAGTTTTATCTAATTTATACCTCACTTCACAGAAAGGACATGTTTTTGCATTACTTCAGTGAGTTGCAGATGCTGTACAAAAACTGTTCCATTTCTTATACCATCTAAACCATCACACACATTTCAGAAGGATGTTGAATCTCTCCTTCATTTATCTCTAAGTGAGGTAATCAGTGTTGATCCAGGACCAAGGTATTGATTTTCTGCTGCTCTGGACTAGCCAGTTAGTGAGTGACCATATGAGACATTTAATGTCCAATATTGTTCCAGATCAGCTTCTCTGTTTACAAGAACAGTACTGAAAAAGAGTTGTGAGGGTGATAATCACAATAGCCATCTTGGGAATGCATACCTGCTGGAAACTTTGCTTCAGTTAGGGAACTGGTCTATTGTCCCTAGATTAAAAATAAGTTAATTAATTGATTAAAAAACAGTTGCTTTAAAGACATTGAGGTAAGGTCTCTTTTTTGCATAAAAGTATTTAATCCCAGATGCTATTGGGATGAAAGAGGTGGTGTTGGCATCTGGAGAATTTCATATGGGAATTAATTAGTGATAGTGAGTGTTTTTTTGTTGTTGTTGTTTTTTTTTTTATTATTATTTTATTTGATCTAGAGAGGTACTTCTGTAGGTTAAGTTGCAGCTGCAATGTGAGGAAGCCTGCTAAAAATAACATCTGTTATCTAGCAAATAATTTGTCAAGGACAGTACAAAAGGAGACTGGAAATTACTTTTAAAAAATCATGGAGTATTAAAAATATATCGCATACAAACCATCAAGCTTAAAACATTCTTCTATAATAATCCTATATATACAATATAAGAATCTACCATATGCTTAGGCATTTAAGGTTTCATATCTTGAAACCAAGCACCCCACAGCAAGGCAAACACTTAGCCTGTGCACCTGACTTGCTAATAACAATAAGGTAAGAGGATAGAAACCCTAATATGTACACATAAGTTCACATGCCCTTCCTCCCTTTGTGTGTCCTCTGGATATTTTGACTGCATAAAATCAAACTTAGGCTCTTTGGAATATGTTAAGTTGAAACTGACTATGATCTGTGGAATGAATTATGTAACTTAACAGATATGTCATTATGTTTCCATCATGTAGTCACCACGTTTGTGCTTCTTTAAATGTTTATATTATGTTTTTGTAACAGACAGAATTTCTGTATGGGAATTAATATTCAATCCATTAATGATTTTTCTTAACTCAGTTTTTTTATTTCTTTCCCCTGTCTTACAAGATCAAATATGTTGTCAAAAGAATTTTATTAGCTAAATGTTCTTTCTTGAAAGAAATTCAGGGACAGGAAATGCTTGCTGGAGAAGGCAGGTGAAGGTTGGTTCCTTGTTTTGCTCCAGAAACCACTCTTGCATATTCTCATGCTGATGAAATTGGTGTTTCCAATCAAGATCAAGGGGTATTTCCTACTGTTTTGGGCTTGTATTAATTACTCAGTACATCTGTTCCTCCCAGACAGAGAGCACAGATGTGAATGTTTGTATAAACAGCAAAAGTGGGATGGTCTACAAATATTTTAGATGTGTAGTTGCCTTGCTCTCAGTAGGCAGACTACTTTACACTTCTCCACAACTCTTCCCAATCTAAAGGCAATAGGGATCAGGCCACAATGGATTTTTCTTCCACTCTCATGGAACTGTGATGTCTGAACTTTGCATTTTTCTTAAAATTACAGCATTCTCTGGTGAGCAATAACACAGATTACTTTCACTGAACTGTTATAATCTCAGCCTGACAGTGAGTCAGTCATCTGAGTGTTGCAGATGATAAAACCCTTCTCATAATATTACAGTCAAGTCGAGCTGACCTCGTACACAAAGGAAATGAACAGAAACATATGCCTTATGTAATGGTTTCACATGTAATTACTTTCCATAGGTTGGATTTCAGCCACAATTTCATAATTTTCTCCATTTTTGTTGAATCCCTGTTGACATCACAACAACTTGCTTCCATTGCAGACAGACACTTTTACCCTGGCTTGCTGGTGAAGCTGTATTAGTAGTTTTCACGGGAGTTGCTGTATAGAAAACTTGTATACTGTTGACCACAAAAGCAAATAAAGGCACTTTTCTCCAAAATCAGAAATGTGTCAGAATCAGTTTGTGCACCATTGTATAAGCCAAATACACCTGGATTGGAATGACTGCTCAAGAGAAGAGACGAGAAGATACAGTTTCTGCATCAGCCAGCGGCCCCGCTGTGAAAGCACCCACCTGGAACGGGAGAAGCAGCACCTCTGTTTCCCCTTCTGTTTGGTCAGTGTTATCAACTAGATTTTAACTGAGTTACAACACACTGATTTCATGATCACAGAACAACTTGCTCATTCTTGCATAAATGGGTTTCTCCCCTCCTTGTCTTACTTGTTTTCCTGTTTTCCCCTTTTTCTTTCTCAACAATTTCAAGGGGTTTTTCTTTTTTCACGACAAAGATGAAGAACTCCTAACAAAAAATCCAATTGTAAAGAGATCTGTTCATCATCTTTGAAAGTCTAAAAATTTTCCTGTCAACCAATTGACACTAAAATCTGAAGAAAAGTGGAGAAGCTGATCAGAAGATCTCCTAATACTCAACCCATCTTTAATTTAACTTTTATTAATTCTATCATACAGGCCCAAGAAAGTTTTAACTGTTTAAGGCAAGACTGCTAAATAATCAAATTCAAGGTTTTCTAGATGGTGTCTCACAGATTTTTAAGGCAGTGACAAACCTTACCTATTGATCAGACCAGCCAAAGACTGATATTACCACAGGATCAGACAGAGTAGAGCTATGCCAGATGCCATGTACTCAAAGCAATTTCCTGGGACACAGCACCACATTAATAAAAAGGCATTTTTAGTGCCTGAAATAGCTTAGGAACCTCCTACAATGTTTTCCAGTATGGAAGGGAGACATGATAATAGGGCCCTACAAATCTTGCTTTCAGTGAAAGAGAAAAGATATTGATGCATAGAAATGGTAATGTGACCCGACCCACTGAAAAAGTTGCAAGAAAATCAGTTAACAACTTCACTGCTTCTGTGTTAATAAATAAAATGCAAGCATGAGAAACAGACCACCAACCAAAATGAAGAATATTTACGCATCAGCCAGATGCTGTAGTCTGACTGCACTACAGTTTACAGGGAGAAGCTACTCCTGTCATCTCTACATTTGTTCAATAATTCAATTAGCTTTCAGTACTTTAATAAGTTCACTATGCACAATTAGTTTAAAAGTGGTTCGTGATTTCGCACCAGCTCATTCTCAGAAATCTATTTTATTTGACAATATTCTAGCTCTTTGAAGGCATTGGACAGTATCAGTTTGGAACAATGAAGAGGGATATTATTTTTGACACAAATCTTGCTACCAATAAAGGGATGAGATGCAATTATGTGGCCAAGGGATTCAGAAAATCATTTCTGCTTACAATTGAATGCCAGAGATTTGTTCTGTAGTTTTTCTATTTTCAGCAGCAAAAGAAGCCATGTTGTTCTCCTTTAGATAAACACTTCACAGGTTCTATTGTAACCCCAAACCCACAGTAAGAATGCTGTCACACATAGAATAAAAGGTACTTCAGGCCTCCGTGTAATACAAGAGCTGAGTAGCAAGAAAAATTATGCTAGAGAACATGGATTTTAACCTGGTGAAGTGTGAAATGGGTATACTCCACATTCAGAATGAGAAGTCAAGCTGCTCTCACTATTTCCACGTTCATTCCCTTTCCTGTCAGTTTTACCAGAGACTACTTTGGAAAGAGCACAGAACTACTTTGGTTTTTTTTTCTCTTCAGATGGTCTGTTCCACTGGTTTCAGTAAGAACAAAGTCACTATAATTCACAAAAGGAGGAGCAGCGCAGGGTATAACCTTTCTCTTGCAAGAACCTTCCCTGTGCATCAGAGTTCACTTTTTATAAGTGCTTCAAAAGTGAACAAGCAAACAAATAGTGTGACAACATCTGAATAATGAGACCTGACTAGCCAACACTGCTCTGCTGACAATCTCACTTGAAAAAAATTAATTCAGGAGTTACTTTCTCCTCTATTCTTGCTGCGCAAACAACAGAAAAGAGACTGTATGTTTGTATTATTTTCCTAGATGACTCAATTTATTTTACCTGTGAATAAAACATAAAGAACATCACTATATAGAGAGAAATATTTTACTTTGTGTTCTGGAGTTTATGCTCATTTTCTTTCAGTTACATGTATAAATTTAAAACACATTGCAAAAGCCAGAGTAGGTAACTACTTTTCAGTATGAGTGGTGATGACTGAATTGCATTGTTTGTTTAATATACTGCTTCAATTGACAATATTAATTGATTTATGACCGGTAAAACCATCACAGTAGTCTTCTTAATATTAAAATTATGCAAATAAAATTTCTTCATTTTTTCTATTGATAATATTTGAGATGATCCAAAGAAGCAAATTTATAAGCATAAAGTCCTATCATTAAAATACTTAGATACTGCAAAAGCAGATGGGGTATTTAACTATTCCTGTTCCAAGGATGAATGTATTTTATTCCTATGCCTTTTCCTGTCTTTTATCCATAACTTTTTGCTCATTTTGAACATTTCTACTTTTCTGAAACTTCTTCCAATCTTGCTAAATATGATTTAGGGTACATGCCATGATACTGGTGATTGCCCCACCCCACATGCAGGACCTTGCACTAACCTTGTTGAACTTCGTGAGGTTTGTGCAGACCCACTCCTCAAGCTTGTCAATCTCCCTCTGGATGACATCCCTTCCCTCCAGCAAATGAGCTGCTCCACTGAGATTGGTGTCATCTGCATGTCTACTAAGGGCACACTTAGTCCCATTGTCTATATCATTGATGAAGATGTTAAACAACATGGGTTCCAATACAGACCCTCGAAGGACAGCACTTGTTACTGGTTTGCACTTGGACATTAGACTGTGACTCTTTGCGGTCATTCAGACAGTTATTTATGCATCTGTTATCGTTTGAGATAACAGCTGGGGGGGGGAAGACCCCTCCCCTATTAAGTCTGAAAAGAAAGCTCTTGGAAGTAAGTGAAAAAAAAACCCCTTGTTTATTCACACACACTATGCATGCAAACACAGCCAAGTTAAACAAAAACAAATGAGGATAATAAACCAGATAATAAATCCCCCAAAAGGGGAAACAGTAGAAAAGTCCCAGAGACAGCCCTGTCCATCCGGTAGCTCTCCAAGGGCCCCAGCCCAGGCCTCACCAGGCCTCCCTAGGCCTGGGGGAAACGAATGTCCTTCCGATGTTGATCCCCTCCTCAGTTCCAGGTGATGGCACAGGTCCAAAGAAACGAAGGGAAGAAGAAAGAAAAAAACCACACACAAAAAGGAAAGAAAAAAAAGGGCTGAAAAGGCAAGGGGAGGAAAACAAATGAGGGAAAATAAAAAAAAACCCTCTCCTTCTCTCTGCTGTGCTCCCCTTGCACACATCGCAGCAGGGAAGAAAAAAAGAAGAAATCCCGGGGGAGTCAGCTTGGTTTTGTACAGTCTGTTGAGAGGAACGCTGTTGTCCCCTGGGCAGGAATATAGTTCTATA
Source organism: Climacteris rufus (assembly GCA_013398175.1). Classification (NCBI taxonomy): domain Eukaryota; kingdom Metazoa; phylum Chordata; class Aves; order Passeriformes; family Climacteridae; genus Climacteris; species Climacteris rufus. Next base: position 440,853 of record VZRZ01004789.1, on the reverse strand, counting down.
CTGTAAACAGTCTGCTGATGATAAGAATACATAACAGTGGTGATATGCTACTGTCACCCTAGGACAGCATCCAAAGGAGGGCCACAAAGATTGAGGTGTCTAGAGGGGAAGCCGTATCAGGAGCAGCTGAGGTCACTTGGTTTATTCAGCCTGGAGAGGAGGAGACTGAGAAGAGACCTCATTGCAGTTTACAGCTTCCTCATGAGGAGAAGTGGAGGGGCAGCCTCTGGACTCTTCTCTCTGGTTATCAGTGACAGGACTCGAATGGTATGAAGCTGTGTCAGGAAAGATTTAGGCTGGATATTAGGAAAAGGTTCTTTATTGAGGGGTGATTGGGCACTGGAACAGGCTCCCAGGGAAGTGGTCACAGCACCAAGCCTGACAGAGTTCAAGACACTTTTGAACAACACTTTCAGGCACATGGCATGATTCTTGAGGTATCCTGTGCAGGGCCAGACTTGAACTTCAACGATCAAAGGTGAAACTAGTGTCTTATGCAGTACACATAGTGCAGTTATCATCTTGCAAATACTCCATATGTGAGTTACCTTACTAAAAGAGGTTGCAATAAATGCTATAAATAAGCACTGTAGGATATCAATTTTCACATGTAAGACTCATCTTCTCTGATTGTCAAATACATGCACTTTTGAGCAACCACATACACATTTTGCATTTTCATAGTAACTAGTGCTCCCAGATAGTGTACAGAGATTTTTATCAGAATACCTTCACAGATTTCATCTCAGCTTGGAGAGTATGAATTACTACTTTCTTAAGAGGCAATATTTGCTCTCTAGAGTCCCTCCTATAAAATACTCCTTAAAGTGCTGTAACTGGGAAATCTGAAAAGGTCACAGAATATGTCTAAAATTTAGTTTGAACTTTGGAGGTCTTCCATGTCATTTCACTTCTCTGTGGTACATAAGTTTAATCATTATCTTCTGTTACAGACAAATTCATGAATGTGAACTTCCTGTAACCTTTTAACACCAGATTTTGACAAAATTTCAGTCACTTTCTTTGAATTACAGTGGCTGGAGATGAAGAGATTGTTTTTTTTTTTCTTATGAAAATATGTCTTAGAGTTCCCAGAATAGAAAAAGTGCAAGCACTGCACTGAACAGAATAGAATAGAAATAAATGCTGCAGAACGTTGCTGACCAGTTTGTACATCAAATGAAAACTTCAGTCTGAAAATTTGACTTTAAACCAGCATAATTTTAAGGAACTGCATTAAATGTATGTTTATTACATGGAAAAGAACTCTAGTCTTGAAAACTCTAGTCTTTTCAAGACTCTAGTCTTGAAAATTTTTTTTCCAAATAGATATTGAGAAACTAAAATTGGGAAGGAAATACTTGGCTTCTTAATTAGGTTTCATGTGTCTATCTAAATGTGCATACATAATATTCAGTAAAGCTACCTGTAGACTGGAAAATTTCTAGAAACACATTTACTATGTTTCCATTATGAGTCAATCTTGGTGGGTGCTTTAGTTGTTTCCTTTCAAAACAGATGTACTGCAAACAGTTAAATTTACATGTTTGGACTCTTCAGCTGTCATACAGATTAGGTAAATATGATAGCTTCCCCTACAGTAGGGGGAAGCTATAGTAGTCTGGAGTCCCCAGGGATTTTAAAATACCTCAGACATTCAAGGTAAAGTAAAAATAAAATTAAAAAAAGTTGTGTAATTGACTAAATGTGAACCACAGTAAAATATTTTTTTCTGTGTTCATCTGGAATATCATGTATTTCATTATATGCCCCTTGCCTCCTGTCCTGTCACTGGGCACCACTGAGAAAAGCATGGCTCTGGCTCCCCTTCTATTTCTGATGCTGTGTATTTTTTTTTCTTCATAATTAGTTTTTGAAAATCAGACTGCTTGGGACCAATTCAAAATACTTTTTTTCTCCTGACTCAGGACATCAGAGAGATAACACACTCAGGCTTGGAAGCTTACCTTCTGCAGAAAATGGAGGAAGACTGGGAACCTTTGGAAGATTTGTCACACTAGAGCATGGCAGGCAAGCCTGGACATACCCTGCTTTTCCCACTGATGACATGGGAGCTCCTGTGTGGACCTGGCTGACACCTGGATGGACAGATTTGCAGAAAAAGCATTCAGAAATCAATGGGTATGCCAAGAAAACCTTCACCTCTTTTTTGTCTCATGAGTAGAACCTAAAAAAATATTTTGAAATACAATTTTCTATAACTTCTTTGATCACTTTCACTTTAAAAGTTAAATGTTGAAATTAAGGTAAATGACAAGTGCTATTTCTGTGAAGTTTTGCACACTACAGTGTTCAACTGAATACTATGTTTTTAAGGCTTAAAGGAGACGTTATCATCAGAACTAAATAGAGATATCACAGTGATTCAACTTACAATAGGTTGGTTACACCAGTCACATTTAGTTTTTCCACAAAAACTGAGCAGTAAGCTTGAACTGACCTAACAGCAACCTTCTAATCCACTTATTTTCTATAGATTGAATTAACTTGAATAAATGTCATACTTATTCATTTATATTGCCATATTTTTACAAGCTGAACTGAGAAATCATTTTGTGAGATGAAAAAAATTGTCTCATAGCTTCCTTTCCTTCAGGATAGTTTTTATTCAATTAAACAGCGCGTATTAGGAGAGAGGAAATAAGGTAGAAGGTTAGTCTGCAGTTTCTGTCAGATGTAAGATGGTGTGGACTGTATAGTAACATTCAAAAATCTTTACATTTCAAAAATCTGTAGTGGCAGATGTGGTGACATTGTTTAAATTATGTGCAGAACATGATGTCTCAGTGACTAGATTTCCTGTTCAGCATATACATAAATAATCAAGGAAAAAATACCGAAAAGAAGTACTGTCTTCCTTTCTTGTGAGTTTTCTAGCAGACCTTACAATTCATCACAAGATGAAGAGAAGACAGTTAGCAGGGAAAACTTGCTGGTTCCAAGAAAATCCTGGGAGAGCCATAGCTCAAGCTGACTTTTCACTCAGTCCACCAAACTAATTTAAAAATGTAAAAACCTGGAGAACTAATGACTCAGGTCAGAGAAAAAGTCTCTCTTTCCGAGAGGAAGGCATTCAGATAGATATACCATAATACACATCGCAGCAGTATGAGGAATTTCAGTGTAACTTCCTTTCTAATACAGCATCAGCAGACAGTAATGTGAAATAAATATATATGGCCTTTTGAAAAATACTGCATATTAGTGTGCTTTCTTCTTACAGCTGAGATGAAAAATAAACCAAGATATGTAGGTAATATGAATAGAAGGGAATTTGGTATGTCATTTACTCCATCATCTGTAGATAATGTGATTCTCATCAGCTTTGTTTATCATGTTTGTTTGTGCATATTTGTATTGGAAATGACTTTGTACATTTACTGGATAAATTATTGCACAGACTTATGACATTTGGCAATAAAAATATTTTTGTTCTTATCTCAATCACTTTCTGCAATACAGACTTGTTATTTCTTATTGGAGGTACATAAAAAGGGTTTTTTTATTCCTTTCTCTGTTCAATGAATACATAGAAAACAGTTACCATGTTCCCCTTAGTTTTCTTGTTTTCTAGGCTAAGACACCCATGTTATCACCCTTCTGAAGCTCTTTCTTATCCACAGTCTCATCATCCTCAGTGTTCTCTGATTTCTGTCCAACTGGTTCACATCCTTTCTTAATTACAGTACCCCAGATATTACTTAGTCACCTGGCTGAAGCTTCAAGAGCTTCAAGAAGTCTTGAAAGACCACTTCATGTATCATGCAGACAATATGCCTCCTAAAGTGTCTTTTGCACAACACTATTGCTCACATTCTGCTTGTCCTCCACAATAAGCTCAGTTCCTTTTTGATGTTGTTGGAAAGCTACTCCTTAGCCAGCTCTTCTCCACCCCATGTGTGTGCAGATGGCAGTTCCTAAGGAATACCTCACCTGAAGAAAGCTGCCACCAGCTCAGGAACCAGGAACTGCAGTGCAGACCCATAAAACCAAGACCCACTCAAATACAAAAAAGAATCAAGCTTCTCTACTCTGGGAGAGGAAAAGGCTTGAAATCCCGGGTCTCAAAGGATACCATTCATGCAGGCATCAAAGAGGGCAACTAGCACAGGCTCCCTGGAGCCATCACAGGGGTGGAAAGAACACAACAAGTGATTTTAAAACAATGAACAGAAGTATGGAATGGAACCCTATATCAGGAAACTTTTATATACTAAATATATGTCAGGATATGTCAGGATAAAAAGACAGTGAAGGGCTTTGGGAACAGACAGATAACTTTCTGTTCCCTGAAGCTGCCCTTTCACCAGAAGTTCATTTTCAATTCACTTAGTGGTGACAGATTTACTGGAAGAGGCATGGGGAGCTGCATCTCTCCCTTTCAATCCCCTTCCTTACACACACACAAATACATGGAGGTTGTCACAGCACACGTTCCTCATCATGGAAGACAAACTCTCCCCTAATTACAGTTGCTTCTTAATCATCATGTGGCGCTGTCATCAACCATCTCCCTCACATTAGTTTCTGTAGTTGAAGTTATGGTTTCTTTGTGATTCTAACAACCCGTCCTTCAGAGCTGTAAAGCACATATTTCAAGCAATAATCTTTCCTGCATCATGCCGGATTTTGTAATGATGCTCATGACCAAAGAAGTGTTCAAACCAATGCAATTCCAACATTTTAGTTTTCTTTCTCTTTACCATTTTTTCTCTCTTCATTGCTCCATCTTCAGTCTTGGTTCTCTTTGGAGCAGATAGGGAGAGGTGAACTTACAAACCACTGAAGAACAGATTAAATGTGTAATGTATGTGTAATGGTACTTTTTAAATATAAATTAAAGTGGGGAGGGGATACAGATTGCTGCCAAATGGTGAAGGCTGCAACTGGTAATGGAAGAATTATTTTCATGCATTTAAGAGGAAGTGCTGAAGTGGTGAAGAGTTTTATAATCTGTTTTATAAAACATTTGACAATGTCCTTCTAGCATAAACCTGGCCAGAATAATTAGTAGATTCCTTGGCTGTTCACAGAGAGTTAAAATAAAAGGTCCTTCTTTACCTGTATGAAGAATCATGATTTCTGCCTTTTTAGAGGGAATGAACTCCTCCTCCTGCTCATTCCATGATATGGCCTCCTCCAAGAAGCTCAGGGTCAAATAAAATGCAAGTGTTTTTTACTTGCTATTCTTTTTCCCACTGCTTGAAAGAACTGCTGGGCCCTACTTCTGCTGTTTCAAATTTGTAACGAGTCTCTGCCAAAGCACAGGTCAACAGTTTGCCCAAATTCTTTTTTTTTTACTTAATCCTCCTGACAGGCACAAGTCCAGCGCCTCCTGAAGATCCTCATTAAGTACGTCTGCCCTGTTTCAGTCAGGTGAACACTGTGTGTTGATGAAATAGCCCAGAGGAACTGCTCAGGCCCAGCTCTCATTACTTGCACTGGAATACTGCTTCTACAAGTCTTGGCAGTGAAGGGTATTGTTTCTCTGAAACTCCCCACTCACCAGGTGGACTGCAGTAGCTCCAGCAGCACTCCAGCCATCTTCTTTTGGAAAACAGCACAGAAAACTGGGTCAATAAACAGCTATGAGTCACTTGAGCATATACACTGCTTTTATTGCTCCATTAATGATGTCTCAGTAAAAGATACTTATGTTTTAATGAATAGCCTTCAAGACATTGCAGAAAAACTGATTACCAAATGCATGAACAAACTCTTACACCAGATGTTTAGAGCTGCTTTTTAAGAGAGTAACCTTTGACCCTGCAAAGGTTTCAGAAGATCTGGGCAGGTAGAAATGTCTGTGAAATCCTTACTGGCTGCAGAAATAGCATATCAATATTGTCCTCTTCGACTAGGCAAAAAGCTGCGTGGTGTGCTAATACAGCTTATACAGTAACAAGGATTGGAGTGCTCATGCATCTTTCTTTCTTCAGGTACTTGCTCATGTGAGTGTGAGATAAGGAAGTCTTGTATTTTTGTCTGTTGAACCCCTTTAGGGGATGATCAAAGGTAATGGACAGGTGTGGGCTTTTATTTTTCCAGATCATGATTATAGTGATTACTGCAAAGCATGGATCACCTTTCAAAGCCTCTCATTTAAAGAATGTGTTAGAAACTTAGAGGCTTATGGCAGTTACAGAAACTCAAAGGGACTATTACAGTTATTTTCATTGTGAAGGTGATAGAAATTAAATTTTCTGCTCTCCCAGAATTTCCTTCAAATTTAAGGTGGGTAGGCTACCACTATCTAACTGAATTACAATGAGTAACTGAATTACAAAAGGTCAGTACCTGGGGATGGGGAAATTCATTAAATAGTGGTCATAGAGCCAAAAAGCTGTCATTGATGACAAACTGGTTAAATACATGCAACTTTACTTTTTCATGAAACAGTTTTCTCCAAAATACTTGTGTGTAATCCTACAGGAATAAACTGGATTTGCCCAAAGCAATGGGGTCCTTTGGTGACCTCTCTCCAATCCTCCCATTCTCCATCAACAGGATAACACTACTTGAACTTTGCTTTAATTTTCAAAAGCCCATAATTACACCCTGCTAAGTTATTTACTTAATACATGTTGACAAAGCCATACTTGGTCAGGAGGAAGACTTTTGCAAGCATGCAAAAAGCAATTTCCTTTCAAACACCAGTGGAATAAAATCCCCTACAAAACACGAAGGTCCAGGATACAAAGCCAGGCAAAAGAAGGTCCTCCTCTGTCATGGCTAGGGGTCCCTTCACCTTGACTGAATGCTGTATGACATGGCCTATTTATTTTTCTAGATTTCCTGCCTATTAAGACTCCCTCATTAGTGAGAGAAACCTACTGAGCAATGAAACAACTCCAAAAATGTTTTCCAATGTTTACTGGAAAAACTGGCCAAGAAATCATGGGCAGGAACTGCAGGGTGGCCTTCTGCACTAGCTCTGCTCTTTCCAGAAAGGCAGTTGTCTAAGCTTCTTTTTTATTCTGCTAATGAAACCCAGGTCAACTGCATCTTTTTATAAGTCTCTCTGACACTGGACACCTAAGCAAAAAGGTCCAAGCATTTCAGCATTTTTAAATTCATTGAAGAGAATGACACAAGTGTGGCCAGAACTTGCACAAGGGTCCATCCTTTGACTCACAGATCAACACCATACTGAGCTATTTCCAGCAAAGTCATGGACAGTAGTTTTAAAAAGGAGTGTCTGCATCTCCTGCAACAACTGTTACTGGCCATCCTCAAAATACCTTCCAAAAACTGTACTTTTATATTTAAAAAAATAAACAGGTCTGACTAACTATCCAGAAAACTGAAAATGTGTCTTCTTGTTCAAGGAAACGCTGGATGCTGAAAATCCCAAGGCTTATTTCTGTTTCTGCCACAGGTTTCTTCATCAGCTATTATTATTTAAACCCCAGTAAGACTGCCAGGCAGGACAAAATTTAAAACTCCTTCATTTTATGCACAGCACGTTTAACAAAAAGATGACTCATGCACTAAAAAGACTAAGTTCATTCTGACAATGACGTTCTTATGGATAATCATCAACGTTTCACTTTATCTTCCATGAAGAACAGAGACAACAACACAGCCTCCTACTATGGATTTTGAGGCTAGGAAGGACAGTTCATAAATTTTTGGCAAGTGCTTGGTTTTTAAGGTACAGAAAACTAGAGAAGCATAGTCTTACGTAGACTTTACCTCCAGAGCAAAATAAGCATTGCAAAGAAATTATGTAGCACATGTAGTTGTTGCAAAATAAACAATTGTAGTATTTTGGAATTTTTTTCCACATGAATATTGAATAATACTGTGACCCCAGGGTGTTTTGGTAACTAAGACCACATTCCTTCACAAGTCATCAATGCAGGTTTTTTTTTAATTAATAACTTTATTTCCATTANATAATACTGTGACCCCAGGGTGTTTTGGTAACTAAGACCACATTCCTTCACAAGTCATCAATGCAGGTTTTTTTTTAAATTAATAACTATATTGCAATATTATTAAGTTACAGTAACACTGTAAATATCTCTTGTTCACCCTCACTGTTAGATCATCAGTTTGACAGTGAAAAACCCCAGTTCCCAAAACAGCTCAGAAATATATGTATTTCAGTAGACATTAAAATTACTTGGTCTTTAACCAGGTCTCTCTGGCTTAACAACAGCCAAAATTTTACAGCAGATACGTCTGCTATTAAAGATTTCTCTTTGCCAAAGTGTTCTTCTGGCTGGGATCAACCCCTTGGGTGCTGTGCTGGAAAAATTCCCAAAATTAGGGGGGCTTGTACTGTGTTTGGAACTTTCTGTCTGTTCCTCAGTTTCCATTTTTAATTTGATCTTCTCTGCTGAAAAAAGTCAAGTAAATTAAAATGGAGTTAAAAAATTGCAACATGTAATGTGGATGCGACGTATTTAAAAAATAATATCTTCTCACAATTTTAATATTTCCAGTGCTCCAAATGTAATCATGTAGGAGAAGAAAATAGATAGCAAATTTGTTCTCCTCTACATTAAGCTGTTATATGCCTAGTCACTAAATGCAACAGTATAGAAAGCAACTGCTGTAATAATCTGTACAGTATTTTTTTTTCTTTCTTCTTTTTTCTTTTAATCGGGCTCTAATGCAAGACCTTCTACATTCAATGCTGTTTTTTCTTGCAAAATATTTCCACATTTATATCCTCCACATGGTAGCAAAGGGGTTGCAGGCCTGTGCAAAAGAAAAAAAAAAGTGACTGATTGTTATACAGTTAATCCAAAACTTACAGAGGTCGATTCAATACTTTGCTTTGGCTTCCGTTGATTTTGGGATCAGAATCTACAGCAGTGCTTGAGAAACCCTAAAAGTTTATTTTAAATAGGAAAGGATGAGCTGTAAGCCAAACAATTTATTCACAAGAAAAAGAGAGAGAGAAAGAAGAGCAAGTCAGAGATTATTCTTTCCATTCTGTGGACTGTGAAGTAAAGTTCTATTCATAGCTTTCATTTATAGATAACTTCATTGTCAGTCTGGAAAGAAAATTATAATGATAACGATGGTAATAATAATAACAACAATAGCAACAAAACAACAACGGCAATGAGAATGACAATAATAATTGTTTTTATTATTATTGTTATTCACAAGAAGCAGTGCCAAGAATATTAAGAAATCTCTTACCTTATGAGGCCATAAACACTGTGAATTTTGAAACATATGTTAGTGTGGTTTTATGATATAGAATTTCTGCCTTTTTGGTAATTCCCATTAAAACAGCAATTTTAGACACGCAAAAGCCCTTTGGATCACACATGTATTTTGAGATCTGAATTTCCATTGTGTACTTAATTTATCCCAGCATTCCTTATTGAAAGTATTGAAAGCAACAAGATAACTGGATCCCATTATCTGTTCAGTTTATCTCAGAGATTCTGTTCTTTTGCTTTATCTGGCTGTATTTTCCAAGACCTGTTTCACATTAAGTGGAGAGCTCCTGCCTTTGGAACAGCTACTGGAGGGCTTAAAAGTTCATTCCAGCAAAGAGTGATTCAAAAACAGATTCCTGTGTGTTAATGGACTCTTTCTTCCTCTAAAGAAAACAGTGGAACATAGATTTTCTCATTCCACATCAGACCAGTCACACCACATCTTGTGGCAACAGTCAGCTATAGGTGCATCTGACAAAAACAGTGGCAGTCGGAGACACGGAACCCATTGAGAACGTTTGTTGGGCTCCAACCACCAAAGAGCTAACTTTCATTTTAATGCTTGAGAGTTTTATGCTATTAATATTATGGCCTACAGTACCATGAGTTGATTGAATATTTTTAAAATACTTTTTATCCAGTTGTTCTCAAATTCATTAAATTCCCTAACTACTGTAATATAAGAGGAAAAAATCTTACCTCTTCCAGAAGGCGAAGTGTGTTTTTCTTCAGTCTCACCTTATGTAACTATGTTAACAGGAAGAAGGTCCAATATCTTCGATATTTCCTTTGTCTAAAAAAGCCTAAAGAAACCATTTCAGATTTTTACATCATCATATATCTTTGTATAATTTTATCTCTGTGTGTACAAAGTGTTGTGACGAGAACTGAGAATATTTCAGCAGAAAATTTTATTTATTTTTCCAGTGGCACCATAATCTCTTCCCTTTCACAAACAGATTTAATTTCTTACAGGGTTTGTCTGGCATTAGGCAAATGTTATTGTGAATCAGTTCATTTCCCAGCCTCAACTTTCTCACTATTTTGAAAGGGTTTTCAGGCATCCAAAGTTTTGATGGATTATGAATGATATGTGTCACCACTTCATTATTCCATGAGCTTTGCCAGCTGTGAAAAGCAAACAAACAAAATGCAAAATCAATTGTACGTTTCATAAGGAACTCTGCTGATAATTATTGTGTAGCACTTTTCTCCTCAGGAAAACAATGCATAAACTATATCACATTTCTTCAAATTTAACTTTTTTCCAAAGACATTCTCTTTGGCAAAATGAAGGCTATAACTCCTGCATGTGATTTAAAGGATTAACAAAAAGGGGGGAAATCTCCTAGTTCAATAAAATAATTCTGCCAGAGGAAAACCATAGCTAATATTAGATTAGTAAAAGCCCTCTTGTGCTACCTGTGCCTTGTCTTTCCTTGAAGCTGCCTTTCACAGCAGGATGGCAGTCTCTCACCAGCAGCCTACCTCCCAACTTAACTCCCCATTTTTGAACAGTGTTTCCTCTCCCTGCTTCTAGTAATTTAGTCACAATCACAGCAATGCATAAATCATGTGGAGTACAAATCTTTAATTTCCTGATTAATTGTACTGAGAAGCTAAAGTGCAAAGTTAGTGCAGCACATCTCTCATGGCAGACCCTGCCAGCAGCTCCCCTCCATGTAGCATGAAAATTACTCAGGTATCTCCATTGCAAAGAAAATAGCTGACTTTTTTTCAAAAATTAATATTAAACAGTTTTACAGTCCATAGTTTGTATCCTAATAAGTGCAAAAATATAGTCACTGTCAATAAATCTATATCAAAATTATTTACTGAGAAGTCTTTATACATCAAAAATTGTTGCAGGAATGTTCATCTCCTTAGAGTTACCAAGATGAAAGAAGAAACAACATTAAGCACATAGAGTGTAACAAGATCAGCCATGGTTACTGACTAACATGAACATACCACAGACTGTAACCTGTCCTAATCCCAGTCCAGAAGTGGAAGAAAACACCAGTGTCTCAAGAGGACAATTGACCTATGATGTTTAACAGCTATGTAGTTGGATATTTAATGCAAATGATAGCTCCGAGCTACCCATTAAAAATGTATATATTTTTCTTTATTAATTATTTATTGAGCATCGGTTTTTAAGCATGTGTATGTATGTGTCCAGAAGGCATAAGCATTTCTTTCCTGAATCCAAAGTTTAAGGTAGAGTTCCTCAGGATATTAGAGCCATCATTATCAAGGGTTAGTGTTGCCCATTTTTACTGTTAAAAATAGCGAGCTCTCTGCTAGACAGTTTCAAGGACGAGATTCTGTAAACATAGTTATGTTGTTGTAAAAATTATCTTGTTTTACATTCCTTTCCCATGGACACAGATCCTTTGATGGACATTTCTTTTAAACACTGTAGTTAAAGATGGAAGTGTTAATTTTCTCCAATGAACTGTGATTTCTAAAAGTGTATATAAGAATTAAACAAAGGTGGGTTCTCCCCCTTCCGCCCTTTGCTCTGAACACGAAGCTCTGACTCCGTCTCCTCTGTTCTGCGTCTCCGGCTGATAAGCCGTGATAAGCCGTAATAAGCGGTAATAGGTTAGTACACGAAATCTGGAAAAAAAGTCTTCAACAAGTATTAAAAATGCATCCAGTATTCAGTAGTGGATTCAGAGATCTGATCTTCACTCTTATTCTGAGGAAAACTGGCCTTGATGTCTTATAGGCTTTTATTTTAGTATAATCTATATTTAAAAGCTGGATGGAAAAACAAAGTTGTGGTAGGATCTGAGTTGTAACATATATTCTAATTTGCTGAAGTTAAATTTTATTTTGAAATAATGAAAGAACAGTTATTTTTTTGTAGATACATTTCTTGTTGTGTTGTAAAATAGCAGCTTGACTTAATTTTCCATACTTGAACTCTGACCATGGCCACATTGGAGACTGCAGTTAAAATGCACATAAACCTAAATCTTAAACAAGCATTCAGTTATGCACTGGCCAACTTGATTTCACCACAAATTGTACTGGTTTCTGACAAACACTGCCAGATCAAAATTACAATAACAGAAATGGGGATTGTCTTAGCAGTTCTGCCTTTACTAGCAAAATTTTTACAATTTCAACAGCAAAGATTAATATAGTACAAAGCAATGCACTTGGCCTTATAGTACAAGGGTCATATCTTGGATCCTAATCTTTCTTCAGAAGAAAATCCAGCCTTTCAGAAACCAAATATGTAATATTTAACTTTTCTGACCTAGTCTTGGTTCTAATCATCCCGGAGTTGATATAATGTCTGGTCGTTATTTTCTGAGAAATATATAAATGTGGTTCTTTGGAGCAAAACGGAAATGAAAGGAGTTAACACTTTATCCCAAAATTCTCATGCTGAGATATAGTAAAGCATACAGAGAAATTGTTTCCCTAATTTTTAACCAAGGTTAGTTAGCTGTATGAAAATAAAGTCATATCTCAAAACTGAACCATAGGTTTCGTGCAGAGTTCATGGATAATGCAGTAAAGACCCTTTTTAATGGCTTATGCAGCAGATTGGATTATAGCAAAGATTTTGTCCAGCTCTAACATTCACTGTTATTTTTGTCTTCCAAAACTAAATTCCACAGATGTCAAGAAAATACTGTGCATTCAGCAAAGGTCTGATTTTGGGAGGTAATGGATCCAGTGAAACACAAGATCCAGGTCCACAACTGCACTGTACGGTGCTGGTTCTCTCATTCCAAGTCACGTCCATCAAAATTCATTTTATTGGGAGCATGCCTGGATAAACACTTTTTTTTGTCATTTGAGACCACTGAATCCCACACAATGAAAGTGAGACTCAGTCAGTGGCCTCTCACCCCAAATTCTTGCCCCAGTGCCTGCATCTCCTTGTTTGTGGTGTGGTGCCTCCACCTCTTTCCTCTTCCTCGTGACCTTCCCATCCACCTGCCAAAACCCACCACAGCCGTGTCCACGGCAGCCCACCTGCTCAATGGCTGTGTCCCTGTGCATTTGGCACAATACAGAAAATATTAATCTCATGGGTTAGCACTTAAGCGGCTTAATGTGTGCCCACTTTTCCAGTATATGTGCAAAACTGGATTTCTAATGTATGTGCTGCTACTTTCAGCAAGAGAGGATTTTATTCTATTCCATTTAATAGTAAACATTAATACTTGTTGAAGTCAACAGATGTGCTGGAATTCTGCTGTGGTTTTACCTTGTTTTTATCCAGCTCTCTGCAATGTAGAGGGTGGAAGAAAATCATGGCATGCTAGTGGCACTGCAACAATTTCCTCTACAGCAATGGGCTTCTATATGATGCCCTGATGTGGAAGCAGTGATATTTTGCAACCAAAACATTATTTTAAAAGTAAAATCTTCTGTGCAGATACAAGTTAGAAGTTAAGAAATTTACTGTTTTCCTCTATGTTCCTAGTCTTACAAAACATTCTTTGAAAAAAGAATATAAGTGGCAAGAGAGAAACAATGTGCAATTTTCTGTAAAATAGTTTGACGTTAACATTACATCAACACCTGAAATGACAAGGGCCACAACTAAAGTCCTATCTGATGAAAATGTATGCCAAATTAAAAATGTGTATCTTTAAATATAACCAGAGTGATATTTAAGTAATAAAGACCCTTAAATTTTTAAACCTTTTCCTGACATGTTTTTATTTTTCTTCCTATTGTTTTGATTTTAAAAATATAAAAATAATAGATTAAAATTTGTTCTGCTTTTACAGAGAAATTGCCATGTTCAGAGAGTCGTGACTATGAAGACAGAGAAGTAACAGATATACAGCAAGACACGACAAAAGAAGCAATTGAAACTCACAGGAGGAAAATGAAGGCAGGAAATAACCCTATAAACTTAATGCTCATCAAATAATGTGAAGAAATTTGAGGAGTTAACACACCATAAATACCAAAAAAAAAAAAGGAAAAAAGAAAAGCAGCAACTGAGGGCTTGAGAACACAAAGTAAAAAAGTCAACAATGCAAAAGCAACCTGTGAATGAATCATGCAGTGAAATCTGTAGACCATATGAATAATTATTTACTTGTACTACACATTGCTCATTTTAATAAATGAGAAAAAAATAGCTATTGCAATAATCAGTTATAAAGGGATATGTAACAAACTAAATTGAAAGTGCAAGAATTTTCAGAGGAAAATATTCAGTCCAGATGTTACTGTCTGGTCAATATAAATATTAAAAAAAAAATATCCATAAGCATCATGCATTTATAAATATCTGAAGATAAAATCATATTGACACAATGGTACAAAGACAAAAACTCCCACAAGTTTTAAGAGCAAAGTAGTTGTGGTAGCACAAAAAAAGCATGATGCTGAATAACTCCCCAAAGTTAAAGAAAAATAAAAATAAAAACCAAAAAACAGCAACAACAACAACAACCAAACAACAAAAAGAGAAAAATTAAATTGGGGTATCTTCAAGCTGGATTAGCAACAGACTGTGTTTTTCCAGAAGTATAATGTTGGGCCTATATATCTGAAATCTGTATAAAGTCAGAACCAAATATTTTATTCTTTCACTGGATCAAGCTGTTTCACTCAATTCTTGACAACTGCCAGAAGTCTCTTTATGTGATACATTTTGCCTTGGGTTTTTGTTTTGATTTGTTTTACAGATCTGTAGGTGTTTGCAATAATTTTCTCCTGTGACTTAAATCTGCTGCCCAGATACACCAGAAATGAATGGACTCAGTAAGATGTTTTAGTGAATTGCACGAATCAAATATTTTGCACATAAGGAACTCCTTTTTATAACACAAGCTCTTGCACCTCCTGTTTGTATGTTCTTGTTTCTAAATTCATCAACTGCATGCATATCACACTGTGTACTCTGAGAGCTTTTAAGGTTGAGGCATCCAGAAACTCTGAGCCTCAACTGGCACAGTGAAGGATGCAGGCTGTGAAACTCACTGGAAAGTGCCCAAATGAAGCATGTGCTCTTTGACCTATCTCAAAGGGACAGGGGATATCAGAAACATCTATGCGTGATACAGTGGGGATTTCAGGGATTTGATGGGGGTGAGCTATGAGCAGAAGGGGTGAAGACCCTCCAGCCCCTCACATGAGTCCCACCTCCCTTGCACACACGTATTTTCCTCCACCAGGGCCTGGGAGTAATGCACAAAGAATTCCCATCTCTTCCTTTTCGGTTGCCCACTAGTGACTTCATCTAACTGGATGATTCACAGTGACTTTCTTAAGAACTTGGTGGAAGAAGAAGTTAGGTCAGATTTAGAATTGTATGGAAATAAATGTATTGAACAAACTGGTAAATGGAAGGTGCTAACAGCTCTCATAAGTAGTGTGACCACAGCCTGCTTCCTGTATCTCCTGGGAAATGAGTGAGAGTCTTAGAATCATAGAGTCATAGAATCATTATGTTGGACAAAGACCTTAAAGATCCAGCCATTAACCCAGCACTGCCAAATCCACCACTAAACCACATCTTTTAAACACCTCCAGGGATGGTGACTCAACCACTTCCCTGGACAGCCTTTTCCAACGCTTGACAACCGTTTCCATGAAGAAATCTTTCCTAATATCTAATCTAAATCTCCCCTGGTGCAACATGAGGCCATATCCTCTCAATGTGCCACTTGTTACTTTGGAGAAGAGACCAACCCTCACTTCACTACAACCTCCTTTCAGAAGCCTTCTTTTCTCCAGGCTAAACAACCCCAGCTCCCTCAGCCACTCCTCATCAGAGCTGTGCTCCAGGCAATCCACCAGCTCCATTGCCTTTCTCTGGACACTCTCCAGCACCTCAATGTCTCTTTTGGAGTGAGTGGCCCAAAACTGAACACAACATTCAAGACGTGGCCTCACCAGTACTGAGTACAGGGCAAAAATCACTGCTCTGGTCCTGCTGGCTACACTATTGCTGATACAGGCCAGGATACCATTGGCCTTCTGGGCCACCTGGGCACACTTCTGGATCATGTTCAGGCAGCTGTTGACTTCACCCCCAGGTCCACTGATCCCCTCATCCAGATCACTGATAAAAACAGGTCTGGCCCAAATACTGAGCTGACCACCACTGCTGACCCATCACCAGCTGGATGTAAATCCATTCACTACCCCACCCAGACAGTTTTTACTCAGCAAACAGTGCACACATCCAAGCCATGAGAAGCCAGTTTCTCCAGGAGAATGCTGTGGGAAACAGACCTTATTTTTGCTACCTGCCTGAAGCAGAAAATCCAGCCACTTTTTGGACATGTTTACTGAACACACGGAGTTAAACTGCCTTAGGCCACAGCTTTGACAAGAGTTGTCTATGCACATTGGACTGCAAGTGTGCAGTCAGTTCAGAATGTTTGGACATGACAAGAATTGCAGGAAATGTAGGAATCACCTGAAAAGTGTAGAGCAGCATATCAAGAATGTCCTGACCTTGCTTGCTCTTCACACATCATTAATTAACATGTGTTTAGAGGTCCAAGGCTGAGTACCCTGGCTGCTCAATGGGGGATCCTTTGCCAAAAACCTGTACTCCCAGCCAAAGGAGTATAGGCTTTAAATAAAACAGAGAAGAATTTCTTAAGAAAAACAAGTGCTCCATTTTTGCTAAAAGATTGCTAAAATTGCTAAATTTGAGAAAGGACCTAGATGATTAACGGAGCAGATTTTCCTTGTCTCCTCATCTTTACATGCTTGTACTGACACAAATCTATATATGACCAACATCCACTCCCACACAACACTCCTCGTGTTGCCTCAGCTCTTCTATCCTTCTGACCTCTCTGTTAATCAGAGTAAATGATTTGTAGATGCTTAATATGCTTTGCACATCTGCTCTTTACCGAGCATGGACTGCAGGCAAAGGCAGTGCAGCAGAAGAAATGCAGACTTAGTTGCAGATAAACACAGGACTTTTTGAGCAGAGCCCTGAAAAGCACACAAACTGCAGACTGAAATAGGAGCTGTGGTTATAAAGCAAGGATTACAACTTGTGTGCATATGTGTGAAGAATTTAGGAGTAAGCAGTTGGAATCAAGTTAAAACAGATTTATAATCCATGGGAAAGGGGGCTTTCTGAACATTGCAAATGTCAGGAAAGAGGAAGGTGTTGAATTGGGAAAGTAGGTGTAGTGTCAGCAAAGAAAGAGACAAGTCAAAGGACAGCTTTTCTTATTGAAGAGCTGCAGTCTGTGGGACTGAAGTGCTTGACATGAGAAAACGTTAGAGAATGGGGTAGCAAATGTCTGAATTCAAGTTTGGAAAGATGCATTGGGATGGAACAGGAAAGGGGCACAACAGAGTTTGGTAGGAATAGATCCAAAAGGTGAAAGAGATCATAAAAAAAGTAAAATTCAGTTTCCCTCCTAGCTGAAGTTTGTTGCCTTTTATTGAAAATAATTAAATACTTTGAAAATAGAGACATTTTCTGCTTTTAGACTGAGAACTAAAAAACCTCAGAGCATCTTTATTTATCAATGCTGAATCTGTGTCTCTGCTGCTTCATTATCTTCTTGACTGTATCATCCCACAACAGTGGCTCACAAAAAGGATCATAAACCTGTTAGGCTTGAAATGAGAGGGAAAGTGGAGTTCTTGACTAACTTTCCACTTGGAGAACTGAAGACAACCACCGTAGTGAGTTTTTAGAGCTACTTGATTTTTTTTTTTTTTTTTTTTTTTTTTTTTTTTTTTTTTTTTTTTTTTTTTTTTTTTTTTTTTTTTTTTTTTTTTTTTTTTTTGTGAATGACAGCTTGCAAGGTTTTCTTTTGAATGGAGTCAGTAACTGTTTTTCTGGACTAAGAAGTACTTTCAGACTCAGATGCCCGTGATCCATGCATCAAGTTGAAACGCTGTCAGGCCCACAGAAGTCACGAGAAACTTGAAATAAATACCAGCTGCCTGGATGGGTTATATCTAAACAGAATAAAAATGTTGTTTTAAAAAACATTTTGGGTCTTGCTTTTTTGTAGGAAATTAAGGAGATTTTTCATGATAAAAAGTGATATTTCTACACATGCTTCCATTGCCATCTGAATCAGAAGACAAACAAAAAGGAAGGAATCCTCCCACCTCACCTAGTTCTCCTCATTTCTGAATGAGCAGAATTCTTCATTTCAGGAAAAAGAAGAGAGAATGAGGATGTTAGGCTGAACCCAGCAGACACCAAGTAAATGTAAACATTATTCTGGAATTTGCCAACAGTGACATGCTTGACTGATTGGTGTCACTCCCATGTAAGTGAGCTGCAGTACTGAAACAAATCAAATTCCAAGGCAAGGCTATGATGACCAGCACAAGATCTAAATCGACCACATCTTAGCTAGAAATGTACCATAGAAGCAGATTGTTTAAGATGTTTATGTTTGGCTTCAACAATGCACCCTTGCTAGACAAGCAGCCTAGGATATCCTGCAATGGACAATGAGTTCAACACTTGCAAATATACATTGCTGGTAGTGATAGGTTTAAACCTCAGGTGTGGCCTTGGCTAATAGTACTGTCTATATACAGACCTTTCACACGAAAGCAGGGTTATAATAGAATCACATTCACAGAATGGTCTGGTTGGGAGCGACTTTAAAGACCATCTAGTTCCAAGCTTTCTGCCATGGGAAGGGACAACTCCCACTAGACCAGGTTATTTAAAGACCCATCCAACCTGCCTTTGAACACTTCCAGGGATGAGGCATCCACAACTTCACTGGTCAGTTTCTTCAAGTGTCTCACCACCATTACAGTTAAGAATTTCTTCCTAATTTCTTATACGAACCAAACTATTTTCAGTTCTGTAGAAATACGTTAGATGTGATTCTACAGAAGATGAGCACGTTTCAGTTACTAGATTAGAGTCTGGGCAATAGCACTATCACAAACCTTAAATATCTCCAGTTCTTTTAAGTGACTTGTTTCTGGCATGTATCTGATAGACTTTTTTTAAACACCTGTGTCTTAGCATATATAAGCGCAGCATACAGTTAAATCATGTTGCTCAATTTGCCAATTCCCTTACCATGTGAAAAACCATGCCAAACAGAAATCCAAATGTCTTCATTATTTCAAAATTCCCATCAAAGCAAATAGGAAAATATTAGTCTTATAGGTAAGGACGAACGTCAGCATGAATTGTCAATGATGAAATCTAAATACTGGCATTCTGTTGTGTTAGCAGAGCCAAATAAGTGAGCATAAGAAATAAAAAAGTTAAATAGTCTTTTCCAAGATTTGTCTCCTTTTGCAGTTCAGTTCTTTCAAATATATATTCGCTTATCCTTTCAAAACCATTGCTGACCACTGCATAGGCATTTTTTCTCTAGACAAAATTAATTCATTCTGAGTGGCTTTTCAACAGCTCTTAAGCAGATGTTTTTAGTTTTAAATGGACCCTGCAGACCCAAAACTAATTTGCTGAATTTTTTCACCATGGAAAGGAAGTTAATGAGTGTCTACGACCACATTCCTTTTACCTTCAGTCAACTTACTGTTTTACAGTGTTTGGAGCACCCATGTAATAGCAGTCTCACATTTTTAAAACCTCAAAATCTACTAGCATTTCACCTTAACATATTGTATGAAAATTATTTCTTGTAGGCTTTTTTCTTAGAATTTGATAAACGTTTTATAACACAATTTATCTGAATGACTGACCAAAAATTTTGGCATAAAATTTATTCAAATATGTTTTTGCTTTAGAATAACTGAAAGAGAGCTCTGTCATTATAAGCCACTGGAAGTCATATTATTTGCTGCATCAGTAATTACACCTCATAATAAAATAATTGTGTCTGCAAATGACCTTTTAAAATATTCCTGAAAAATACATCAGTCCTTCTAATACAGTTACACCAGCAACTAATTCTGTATTTAATTCATGCAGAATCCACACAACTGCTAATTTATAGGCATGCATTTGATTTTTTGTATAATTGTAGCATCACTGGATTTCCCTTCACTGAATAGAAATACTGACCTCCAAACCTCAGGGACTCGAATGAGAATCTTTCCTACATTCAGAATCTTCACTGGAGGGAAAAAACAAACAAACAAGCAGAACAAAATGAAATAAAAATCCACACACACAGAAAACCCCAACCCTACCGATTTTCACCTGACTTTTAGCTACAGGTATGATGATTTAGTTTGGTCCTTCTCTGGCCAAAGGGTGAAGATTGCTGCCCTCTGATGCCTCATTGGTATGTGTGATGGAGATGATAATTCATCACATTTCTAGTGAATAAACAACAGACTGTTCATTGTGCTGTGCCTTGTAGATTTACTTACAGCAGATAACAAAATTCAGATGTCTTTACAAAGCATTAACCTAATTGGAAAAAAACCCAGTATGCTGAGAATGACCACCCACAGTACGAAGCAATGGAGACACAGGCTTCTGTCAAAATTAGCACAACACTTTGGCCAGAGTATCAGGGACTGAGAGGAAAGTCTAAGGAACTGAGTAGTACTTTCACCAATACAGGTCATTATTGAAGAACATAAAAGCAGCAATTTATACTCTAGTTAATGCTAATGTTACACATAGGCAGTAGATAACACAAATTCTGCTATTGTGTTTAGCAGTGTGTAATGCTCACTTCTTCCCTGTATGGGTAGAAAATTAATCGACATTGAAGAATTTCCGTATAGAAAATAAGGCTGGAAATCTGATATAAAAAAAAACTCCTAAAGAAACAAACAAGCAAACAAAAAACAACACCAGCAGCATGGAAGAAGAGCTTTTGAAAATACATGCTACAAAAAAAAAAAAAAACATAAAAAACAACAGCAAATGTTTTCAGAGAACTAAGATACTTGAAAAATGTTTGAGCAAATATATGGGCATGCAGGTTACATAAAGAACTACCCTCCATCTATGTTCTTTTTCAGTCTCAGAGACTTTTATAAGGATGTTTCTCCAGTTGCAGTAAGTAAGACTCCATACTGAAGTTTGGGTCTGTATTCTGATACATTTACTCAAGTTGGATCCTGTCTTTCTCTTCAATTAACTTTCAATAATTTTAGTGAGAGTGTTCATAAAGTAAAGTTGACTAGATCTGGACCTGTAAAAACAGACGTACCTTCCACATGGGTAGGCAGGTCTTGTTCAGTGATAACATCACTGTCTTTTAAGGTACCATCAAGTACAAATTGCAGTTCTTCCTCACATTGCACAGGTTTTTCAGGCAGGGATATTTAAAAAAAATGTTTATATGCTATTAAGAAAAGATCGGCTCCATTTTTCATTTGAGCTGGCCTAACCTCAGCAGCACTTCTGCAAGCTCCAGATGTTGTTATGCTGAAATTTCCAGTGCACTGGATTCCCGTAACTAGAACCAGCTCAGACATGAGTAACAGCTTTCTAGTCCATAAGCTTAAAGAAACAAATGCCTCACCTAGGAGTACTGCGTACTTTGGTCCAAATATCACTTTTTAAAAAAATATACAAAAGGGCATGGTAATTTTGGCAAGCTTTTTGAGACTTATTGCTCCTGTCAGTTGTAGACTGTGGGAGTTTTCAAAGTAAAAATTAATCAGCTCAAGGGATGCATGGCAAAACTCCTAATGATGATATGCAGGCCTCCACCATTTTAAGAAAGGAATCTTTTTTCTGTCTCTCAAAGTTGGAATTAAAACAGAGTTAATTAATTTATACACTGGAAACACATTTGTAATTCAGTTCATTTATATTCAGAAGAAAGGACTAAAATAGCAAAATATATGATCACCTAACAGATATGACTGGGACAGGTCCTTTATTCTAATAAACTTTATAGCATGCATCTGATGCATCCATGTTAAGCCATTCTAGACTTGTTTCTTAGTCTTCACTGCTCCCTAGCATACCACAGAGCATACCTCACAGGGAAACCTCGCAGGAATGAAGGGAACCACACCTATGCTGAGTTCCAGCAGCATTACTGCTGTATAAAAATGAGCTTTAAGCCACCGGAGCCTGCAAATTAAGATAGCAGCATGTGGCTTAACTGCACAGCAAGACCTTGCCAGAAACCCATAGGTTTGAAGACTGCACAGTCTTCCTGGAGCCATAAATACAATGGTAGCAGCCATGTCAGTACCAGTCTCTACAGTTCCATAGTCCCACATTACTTTGCAGTTTTATTCAGGTATGGATACTCAGGTGTGTTCATGGAGGTTCAGGGTTGTTCATGCGCTCATCATTTTCTATTTCATTATAACCTATGTTTAACTTCCTCAGATTTTATAGCTAGGACCTGAGTTTTGTGTTGTGACTCACATTATAAATATGCCCTAAAAATTGTACCATTGGCAGCATGCCTGATTGGAAAGACCATGAACTATATAAAACAAGAACTTACTGATGTTGTAATCTTCATCCTCTCATTCTCTGCTTGAAAAATAATTTCAACATGTAGTTACTGCCATATTGAAACAATGCAGTGGGTTTTTCCATTTGATTTTCATTGGAGAGTTGTGATTACAGGCAAAAGGTAAGTGCTTTAAAGTGTTTGCTACGAAATATGTGGGACTTATTTCTTTGCTTTAAAAATAAGAGATGGGGAAAATTTTATAGAGCAAATCTTGACTAAGTATTTGTGTTAATCACCAGGTAAGCTTCCCAAATATAGTTGAATCCCCAAATCTGTAAAATTGAGGCAATACAAGGGTAACTGGAGGAGGGAGAGATTTCCATTAACTGTTGGTTTACTCTGAAGGGTAAAATCAAATGTCTATAGTTAACAACTCTAAAAAAAATTCATAGTAAATTTACTGGCTCTTTGACTTGCAAATTGTAATTCAAACAAATTTTTATAATTATTTATAACAGAAACCCTCAGTAGAAATGCATGGGATTCCTGACTTCTGTATCTGAGAGTTGAGAATAAAGTGTTCTGAAATAGATTAGTTTTATCTTCAAATTACTATACAAAATGGAAAAAATATATGTTGAAGGAAAAAGATAATTGAATCATTTGTTAAAAAAGGGGGGTGTTGCGCTGACCGCAAGCCGCCCGGTGGTCCAGCAGGCAACAAGTTCTGATGCCCCGGCAGCATGGCAACCAGAGTCCTGTCAGCAGCTGTCAGTGCTGCCTGCAAGTAGTTCAGTTGGAAGGCTGGCTGCTGCAAGGTGTTGCCAGGCAACAGGCAAGGGTAAAGGAAGAAAGAGGGACTCTGTCCTTGTCTGTAATCCCGACTTTATTCCAGCCCTGAGGGGCAGAGCTCCAGTCGAAAGGGGGGAACAAAGGAGAAGAGCCCTGGGAAGCAGCTACAGCCCCCTTTTGAAACAGGGGAGGAGAAGGGGAGCAACAAAGGGATAAACCAGTAAGGGAATGACGAGGGGTGACAGGGAACAAATCACAGAGGGTTAGGGGAGGAACATATTTGAATCAACCAATGGGGAATGGAACTGAACAGAACTTTCCAGAGCCCAATACATAAGCAATGAAACACATGAATAAACATAGGACTCTAAACCAACAGCATTATGGGAACAGAGAGGTTTCTAGAAAGAGAGGAGATGATGCTGCTAGATGGACACCCAGTAGGGAGTAGCCTTAAACCTTGGTCTCGCCCTCGGATCCACCCTCAGGGTTAGAGGCCTGGGTGGGGAAATCCACCAACTGGATGTCACTCAGCCCCAAGGTGGGCTGGGTCACCGCAGCAGGGGAGAAAAGAAGAAGAAGAAGGAAAAAAAAAAAAAAAAAGCACAGTAAGATCTGTCCATAGGGTCCAATTTTATTCCTATTTAAGTTCCTCATACTGCACACTCTTGGATGAATACACATAACTTGTTCATGCTGCTGTGGGGCTTATTGATCCATTGTCTAAGTTACAATGCTCAGAGCCTGCTGATAACCCTCATATAAATAATGTTGCTGTCTGCATATACCACACCAATTTAACTAATTTGTTAGGAGAGACAGACTTTTTTTGAGGGGAAGAGTCAGTAAATTTTGATTTGTCATGATGCAGGTCTGTAGAAGAAATGAACTGATTAGAAGAACTAAAGAATGAATGTTCTCCATTATCAGTAGCTTAGTAAGTAGTTCATTGTTTAATACCTCACTGAAGAGGGAAGATGTGCAAAAGCCTGTGGATCCTCACTTAGTGGAGGAAAGAATTTGTATATCTGTAAAAGATCTTTAGGGGCACAGTAGCCCTTGAGCCTTTCACAGCTTTGGATTTATTGTTAGGAAGACCAAGTCAATGGGGCACATGCTCAGTATCCTCTATATCTATCATGAATTTCACAGCTTGTCCTCACCTATCCCTGACATGGTCATTCCAAGGCACTTTCCTTTACACCACTCTAACACTTGGCTTTCTTTTTCAGTTGTTCCCTGGGAACCGAGATGACACTTTAAGAGACTTTCAGGTCATTAAATCTGGGTTCTGTCTCTTGTAGAGCTTTCTAAAGTATTTGAGTAAGCTTGGTAGCTTGACTTCAAATCAAAATATTTCAATAAGCTGCTGAAAGACTTTGACTATTTGCTTCTGGTAAGCTGCTAAATACTCCTGAAAATCTGCTACTGCATATGTATAACAGGTGTATGTTTTTTCATTTTTAAGTGACACCAGCTCCAAACCAACCCCCACTGTGCAAACAATCTCTATATGTTACACAGGTATGATAACAATGAAAAACAAAAGCTATAAGTGATCAAGAATTCTCCAGAAAAAAAATTGCAGCCTTGTATTTCTTCACGGATTTCTCAAAAAAAAAAAAAAAAATCCAGTTTAAATCCTGGCTCCCAGGTTTGTTAAGCAGCCTGTTCCTGGCTCTTTGAAACTCCTCAGGCTGCCTCTGATCCCACAGGGCTGCTCCACACAGTGCTCTGATTCTTGGACACTGCTTCAGAAATAAAAGATATTGAAAGTCACTTGGGTGATTACCCAGTCTGCAGAAAAAAATACTAATAAATGTGCATTTTGTAGTCCACACTTTCTATAGCCAAAATTTCTTCATCTATTTCTTACTTAATTTTGCTTGGGTGTTTGATCATTACATTTTCTTGGACACACAAGTTAAAATTTTTTTGTCTTTTTTTTTTTTTTGCCAATAATAAACACTCAAGTCTTCCATACCTTTCATTCTTCAGTACCAATCATGAGAAAGACAACATCTCTTGAATTTGAATTCTGAGGAACCATGAAGTCAGATCAAAGTCTGTGCACAGATTAGGCATATTTTAGCTCTGGTAAATAGCTATGTTTAAATGACCGTTCCATTTTTCTGATTTATATATGCTCATATACACAAAGAGTCAAGTGCAGTATTGTAGATCTTTACTTAATTGTTTTTACGACTTGATTTACTAGCGGTTTTAAATTAGCCCAAAGACTGCCTCATCTTTTCAATAAAAAAGTTACAGAATTGTTTCCAGGCAAATCTGTTCTGGAAATCTGCACCTTTCTTCTTTATTTGTTTTACTGTCACTCAGAGGATGAAAATGTATATAAAAAAAGACATCCATGGAATTCCATGCACTGGTGTCATAACTCCAGGGGCTTTGAATCTTCATATTTGAACAGCTCACTCAGACATCTGACTTGATGGAGCACAGATGTCTATGATATCACTGAGTTCTTTGGAAGACAGGGCATATTATTGCAGTATTAACATTGAATATGTTTCTATTTAATATGTGCTCCTGAGACCAAATTCCCGGTGTCATCTAGGATGCTTTCTGCAGATAAAGAACAAGTTAATACACTTCTGCTAGCACGTAAAGACTCAGTTCCAAAGCCAAGAAGTGGAATTAATATAACCAAATACCTTTTTGTGGATGCTATTAGCCTACACGAATTCAAAAATAGACCAAACAAATTAATGGAAGAACCTAATAAGGGTTACTAACTATAAAGCTCAGGAAATCTGATGGTGTTGAGAAAGTATGCTGCTACTCATTCCCTGTTCATTTACTTTTTCCTATACAGCTGTTATTATCACTTACATAAACAGGAAAAATTAGATCATCTTTAGTCTGATTCATTATGGTTCCTAATACAGTCTTATCTATATTTTGAAGAAAGAAATGAGAATTCATAGAAAATAGTTTACTCATATCAGTAAATGGATAGACCTTCCAATGTAATGAAAAGCACGCAATGAATATTAAAATAACACTAAAAAATACTATAATCAGTGGTAAAAGTGCTTTGGATTTCAGTGAAAACTCAAGTCAGTGCTGATCAGTAATACTAATGGAAAAAAAAATCCTAAAGTGTCACTACCAGAGAGAATGTAAGTCTAAAACTCCAAACAATTTGCAAATTCCAAAGAAGTAGTATTTCGTGCAATGGGGAAGCCCTTTAGTTCTTCATTGTCATTTTTTGGTATATGAAAATACTCCATTGACAGCACTCGTAGCTGTCATACACAATGTTTAATTTGTTGAAATTCCACTGTGTCCTGTGCCCAAGTTGTTTGGAAGGTTGCTGTTCACTGCTGTGAAAATTCCAATGTCACTACTAAAATCAGAGCTCACTTCTCTTGTTTGAAGTTCTGTCACAGCTCCTCATATATCGGCACTTCCTGAATTAACAACAAAGAGAGGTCCAGAGCACTCCTGACTTCTCCCTCCCTCTCCCACTGCCACTATTACCTGAAGAGATGTGGACTTTATTTTTGGGCAGCCATATTTCTTACCACATCCTGTGACTGTGGTTTATATTAAATTCCTTTCTTATCTCTCTAACGTCCATTCTAACTTTACGCCACAGTCTCTTTAAGGCAAGAAGGTGAGTGTTGATTAAAGCAGTATAATCAATCATTTATAACCCCTGTAAAAGGCAATAAATGCTGATGTAGTCATATGTTGCTTCAAAATACACCTTAACAAATGTATTTAAATCAAAGCCCAGTTAAGGTTAAAGCCCAGTTAAAAGATAAATGGTTAGGAATAAATATTAATGTACAAAACCAAACATCATTAGATTGCTGCTTTGCAGAATCCACAGAGTTTTCGAAGGCAATTAGTGTCTAGAAGTTTAATAATCCAGCTGCAATTTATTTATGTTAACCAACCTCTCAGGCTTTTAAATTCAATATTCTTTGAAATCAGATCTTAAATGTCTCCTGAAACTCCTGGTAAATTGTCACAGTTCCTTAAAGTGATGCAATTACGTATCTCAGAGTTCATGAAAAAGTAACAGTTCATTTCTCCTTCTCCTGACTGCAGAAGAATCTGGAAATAAAATCTGTAGTGCTCCAAAGTTAGGAGGGGAGGAAAAAGAGCCCAGAATGTTTTTCCTTTAATATTGATGATGTTTAAAGGAATCCCATGATTTGGGAAGTTTGACTCATATCCATGAGTAGCTGGGATGAAGAAAACCACAAATATTTTTGTGGCTTATATATTAATATCACATCTATAAAACGGTGTGATTTTAGTGTGTACAGCATAACATATCATGTTCAGGTATGTGTTAGCTATGAAGGTGTAAATGTTTTAGCTCAAATTAGGGAGTAGAATATGCAGTTGTAGAGTCTGGAACCGGATTGCTCGTACATGCCACAGATAAGTGGGTTACTACTACTGCTACCCATTGATTACATTTACACAAAGAATGCTGCTGTGTGCTGTCATCATGTCTTTATGTTGATGTAGAGAATGCCATTTCATATATATTAATTCAGTGATTCTACTCCTTATCCAGCCTAGATGAGGGAGACAGAGACTCTGCAGGTATCTATGCAGGTGTCTATGCAGATATCCATCTCGATGTGAGGTGGGGATGAATCTTTCTAAAACTTAAAAATAGCTTTGCTCTAAAAGTGAAATTTCATCCTGGTTTTTAGAGTAAATGAGTTTTGAATTTTAATTCTAAACAATAACTATGAAAGGATATTTACAAAATGATTCAATGTGCTGAGAAAAATACAAGATAGTATAACACAGCCACATTTGTCTTCACATAAGTCTAGAGAAACTTCCATAACATATATTTACGCATAAGAATATCAAAACAGAGCTTAGTTAATTCATTTATTTTAATGTAATAGCACCACTCTATTAATAACCTTCAACATGAAAAAAATTAAATTTTCTTTTTTTTTTTTTTCCCTGAGATAAACACATATACAGATATATACTATGGCAGGAAAAGAGATTTGTTCTGTGATAGAGATGTTAAGAAGATGCAAGTTACATCTGTGCATTCACAGCTGGCTTTAACTAACGCTGGCCTTTTTACCTCTCCTCCAAACGAAGGTCCAGAAACCACAGATCTCGTCTGAGGATCTGCATTTAACATGCCATTTGCACTGACTACAGAAGAGGCTGGGTGCCTTACTTTCTTAGAGCTAAAGCTAAATGAGATCAAACATTCCTTCTTTCCAAATACAAATATCCTTCTTTCCACATACAAATATACTAATGCTTAAAAAAATTAACATTCCAAAGATGTACTCAGTCTACCATATGTAGTAGATATACAATTTCATAGCAGATATCATAAATCTAGGGATAACTAATTATTCTTTCCCATGCACTTTAATTGACTTCGGAAGTTCTACAGTTAAAGCTTTTTTAGTGTTTTATAGCTCAAAGCAGAGCTTGTTTCTCAGTGATAAACACAGATGTTTCTCATAAATAAAGTTATACTAATTAAAATTTGATTACAAATCAGATTTTTCTATTAAGCTAAAAGTAACTCAGAATAATGGATTACATTCAAAAGTACTTCACTGTATTGTGAAGGGCTGTAGAGCCCCAGTCCAACACCTGCTGTCAACTGCCCAGCTGCTGTTTGAGGTCTATCGTGTGGGGCCTGGGTTATCTGAAACTGCTCCCTGCACTGTGAGGCCTCTCAAGCTCTCTTCTTAGTTTAGGCTGGGCTTTTGACACTCCCTAATTCAGTGCTCCCACTAAAATTAAAACCAAGGTCCCTCCACCCTATCCCTTCCAGTGCAGGACAAAAAGGCAGGGATCATGAGTTGAGATGAGAACAATTTACTGGAAACAGCAATGAGATAAGAAAGAGTATCAGCAACAATATTAAGGGAAAAAATATACAAAAAAAGATTGTGATTTGCATACAGAAATTGCCCATTGACTGGAACTGACATGGAGTGAGCCCTGAGACAATGAACCACCTTTTTCTTCTCAACTGCAAGCCATGGCTGCCTCCTTCCTGAAGTGAAAATCCCTTCCTTCCATCATCTGATCGTGATGTGCATGGTATAGAATAAAAGCCTAGACATGCCCACATGGATCCAGGCTCTGCCACCTTGCAGATACTGCAAAAACTTCAGCTCTGTCTTGGCCGAAAACCAGGACAACTTGGAAAAATTGCTCACTAGCCCTACCAAGGTTATATTCTACTTATGTTTGAGATCCAAAGTAGTCTTAGAATAAAAAATTAACTGCTTTTTCAAAATACAAGTTAGCCAAAAAAACAAAATCCATAATTTTGCCCTCCAAAGTTGCCTTGTTTATATCCTCAGAAAGTCACTTCTACAACGTCACTACTCCTACTCATCCAGTCTCACATTTTCCATGGGAAACAGATTCTGCCTATCACTTTCTCACATAAGTACAACTTTCTGATTTGACTACCAACAGTTATAAAAGACCTTTCCAGAGATTTGCTGTTAGGGACACCTTGGGTTTTATGATTCACCCACTCAGTTACTTACAGTAATTGCAGAAAAAAGATCTTCAGGCTTCACGAGGTTTCCAAATCTTTTCACTTCCACTTTAGATAATGTAAGAAACTATGTATATATAACTCTAAACACCTGCAATGACTTCCTTGCTTCATCCAATTTCAAATCAAATAAAGCCCTTTGCACAGATTAACAGTGAGCATTCTTATTACTGCTTCTTTGTGGGCTTTTGTAGAGCATTGTTCCTGTACCTTAGCACTGTTAGTTAAACAAGAGAAGCATAAGAAATGAATACAAGAACTGATTGCCTTTTGCAGATAAGAGTGAGACAAAGCAAAGCATTCATTTAACTACCTTTCACTAAAAGAGGACTTAAATGAGCAAGGTTTGAATCTAAGAAAAGGAAAACTGCAGAAACTGATTGTCAACTGTAACTATTCCAAACAAAAAAAAAATAAAACATCTTTAGGCTTTAATCAATTCACTTTCCTATGGAGAAGCTAATTATCACTGACCTTCTTCCTCTACCTCATTCCTCAGACACCCAAAGACTAAAACCTCCTATGAGATCTAAACCTCTGCCTAGTGTCAAGCTTTGGCCTATCCTTCTAAGTCATCCTTTTTGAGAATTTTTTGTGTTTTTTTACTACAGACCTTGTGATCAATCTATGCATCATGGGCAATTCTGGTGCTGGCAAAGCAGATAGCCTACTCTCTTCATATGCTTCCACACATTTTATAATGTAATTTCTAATTCACAATCTTCTAGTCAGGCATTCTTGCTAATTTATCTGACCTAGGTAACTTTAAATTGAGAGTTAACTTGTATAACAGGACTGAACGTGGGAATGTGTATGTCATTACCTAGCATGCCCTTTCAGCTTGTGCCTGTAAACATTTTCCAGTAGTGCTCATGTCACAAAAAGCTGAAAAACATATTTCTAAAAATATGGGCAGAATTTAAAAAAACCCAAAAGAACAGATTCAGTCTAAACAGTGCCAGTTACTTCAAACTTCAAAATAAAGGTTTCCTTAAACAGATATATAGAGCTACTTCCAAAAATAACACTTCATGTGGCAGATACAAATGTAGGACAGAAAATTGGTCAAGAGGAGCTGAATCTAAAAGATTAATGCATCTCAGTTTGGCAGTAACACATGTCAGTTCCACAGGCTGTTCAGAGTATCCTGTCTTGTGCTTGAGATGCATTTCCACATACTCCTCTTTTTATGGACAAAATGACCTTGTCCTACTTTCAGTCTTTTCCACTACCATAAATAGACAGATATTCATGCACTTTGCTTTTCCATTCCATTTTAACAACAGGCAGGTCCGACCTTTCTGACCACTGGAATGGAGTATATTAACAACAACAACATACTAGTTCAGTCTGGTTTTGTCCTGCAGCTCTTCCATGAAATATTCAGAGCTGAGAGACTTTTATGGACAAAATAGCAATCATAATTCTGGGTTTTTCACAATACTGACAAGACAACTGCCATTGTTTCCCTATAAAATAATAACAGACATCTAGAATAATAAGGAATTGAACAGAAATCTCTTAAGACGGAATAAATACTTTTTTTAATTACCAGTCTTACATCTGAAAGCAAGGCATGCAGAGGATTTTGGGCAATTTATAATTCTTCCATCACAGAGATAGAAATTGGAGGTTTTTTAAACTTTTTCATCCCTCCTACAGAATTAGATAGCAATGTAACTCTAGCACGAAAATTTCCAGTTTCTAATATTTATTCCCAATACCTTGGTTTAGACATCCTTATTCCATTCTTTAAAAGTTACCAAAGGCTGCCCTGATGGAAAAACAAAAAAGATTACTAGCTCTCTAATTCACATTTTAAAGTAGGCTGTTGATTTATTACAACACAATAGTCAAAATGCTGTTTCATTCTTTTTACAGGCTTTCAAACTCTGCAGTGATCATTAAACAAATCAGCAAACACATGAAGAAATAAATTTTGTCATAATTAAAGCTTGTCTTGCTGTGTATTTTCCCACTTGATTGCAGCAAAGCATACTGACTTTTTTGAGGTGTCTGAATTTTTTTTTGGTTAATACCTTTTTTACCAAGTATTTGCTACAGTTTTGATTAATATGCTAATTGAAGTGTTCTCATTTTCCTTGGAAAAATCCACGTATATTGAAATGCTAGAGAATGCAAAAGTTTTTTGCAAAATCACCTAACTACTTGGTATTCCCATGACAACATTTTCAAATTAGTATCTTTGCACTTTTTCTGTATTTACACTGGGTAAAAAACTATCTGGATGGCCATGCCCAAGGAGTGATGTTGAATGGAGCTACATCCAGCTGGCAGCTGGTCACACGTGGGTGTTCTCCAGGGCTCAGTCCTTGGAGCAGTCCTGTTTCATATCTCTATCGACAATCAGGAGGAGGGTATTGACTTGCACCCTCAGTCATTTTGCAGATGACACAAACTGGAGTGGTGTTAAACTGCTGGAGGACAGGAAGGCTCTACAGAGATTTCTGGGCAGACTGGATCAATGGGCCAAGGCCAACAGTGTGAGATTCAACAAGGCCAATTGCCAGGTCCTGCCCTTGGGTCACAACAACCCTAGGAAATAAAACAGGCTGGGGAGAGTGGCTGGAAAGTAGCCCAAAGGAAGATCAACTGGGGGTGCTGGTCAACAGCAGCTGAACATGTCCTTCCTCAAAATCCTGACTGATCCCAGGTTGCTAATACCAAGTTCTGTTGATTAGATTCAAATAAGAACAATACTATGGTTTGCCATTCAGTAAGATGAAACACTATCAGCAGCTGTTAATATTAGCTGCTCTACATTCCTTTTTGCGTTCTACTCAAATACTTAAGTTGAATGAGATTTTGGCAAATGCATCTGATTATAAATCCAAGTATACAATACACTTATGACTAAGATACCAGCACCATCTGATTAGATCACTAATATGACTATAGACAATAATAAGGCCTTTCAAACCCAAAGTACTGCCATTATATCAATTATGTGATTTAAAATATAATTAATTCAACACTGTATCACCAAGAGATGGGAAAAAAAAAAAAGTGAGAGACATCCTAACAGAGCTTTATTTTAAAATGCATGCTTGTTTCCAATTTCTTATACAACACAGGTTCAGGAAATTATTTTATTACCCAATTTCCCCCAACAGCATTTGTTCTGAGGCTAAGTAGTAAGGAGCTCTGCAGTGGCCCATGTTTTGCTGATGCAGCCCTGGTGCTCTGCAACTAATGGGGCCCATATGGGGCCAAGAACAAACGAAATGAGCTGGCTGGGAAAGGACTGATTTATAGTCCTACTCATTCTCCTCCCCCTCCAAAACAAACAAAGTTAAGGAAAGGCAAATCTACTTGGCTGCCAGAGAAATCTCCAGACCATGTGACATATGTCCACTCTTAGAGGTCTCAAAATGGAGCAAGAAAAAGAGACCATCAGATGTGTTCCTCCTGACAGGGCAGACTACTTCGTAACCAGTATAACTGCTGTTTCTCTCTTGGAGTCATTGTCTTGGAGGAACATCTGGCCTAAGAAGGCTAGTAGAGTCAGGTAACCTGTGTGTGATATTTCAATCAAATGGTATGTAATTTCTACATGTGTGGTAATGCTTAGGCTCTCCCAGGACTGGTGTATCTGAAAGGTCACGTATAGGAGAAGGTCAGCCTGTTTGGGAGTTTCTGTCTGCTCAGGAAAATTATTTACATAAATATTGTATACTGGGCATATTATGAGCTACTAGATAATGTGTTTCCTTTAAAATAAATCCTATCTAGATATGGAAATAAATCCTCCATTCATACACAAAACTTCTTGCACACAATTTTCGTCCCTTCTACAACTGCTATCTTTTTGCACAAAAGAAACAAAAAAAAGATTTTTGTCACTGCTAAATAAGACTTTTGTGTAAGTCAATTTTTATAGGGTATGTTTTCTCATCTGGCCTTCTTCACGTTTGTTGTAAAGCCTAGCAGCAATCCAAGAGCAATCTCATGCAGATAAAATTGTTTTGTGAGGTAGAAACTCAGCATGATTTCTTTACTACCCCTACAGCTACAAGCTAGGCTATAGGATTAAATGACATTTTAAGATTGTGCAAAATGACAAGGAGTATAGTAAACTGTCTTGAGAATAATTATAAATTTACTGTCATATCTCTCTGTAATACCCCAATTAATCATAATAAATCATAGAATCATATAATAGTTTGTTTTGGGACTTTAAAGATCATTTAGTTCCGACCCTGCTGTCATGGACAGGGACACTCTCCACTAGATCAGGTTGCTCAGGACTCTATTCAACCTGGCCTTGAACTCTTCCAGAGACGGGGCATCCACAGCTTCTCTGGAAAACCTATTGATCATCAGTTATATTTTGTTAATTTTTTTTTTTTTTTTTACAATTTGGAAATCAAATGCACATTTCAATATTATTTTATTCTCAAAAACAGGACTCAGGACTCTGAAAATGGTGGCATCACACCTGCTGTCTGTAATTTCAGTAGTATGTGACAAGCTGACTCTGATTTCACCAAAATAATGCCACACAGTTCTCAGGCAGCAGTGATTGCAAACCCTCAGCTCTAGTCTGAAACTGGCCTCCAAATTTTTTGCAGAAGCTGCTGACAAGTGCTTCAAAGTGCTCATGGATGCATGCTGGAGTGTTAACAACATTAACTATCTTTCCTGCGCAACGGAATCTCATGTCACTTGTGCACTTCTGTGTGCTGTAGTCATGTTGTTTTCCACCTTTTCTTAATCCACCCATGAATCTTTGCAATATGTAACAAGAATCAACTGTGGCTTTGTGCACTTTCTGTTAGGAAAATGAACTCCCTGGTTAGCAAATCCAAGATTTTGGAAGAATGTAGTCCCTGGCAGTACAGGAAGTCTGTCTCTGAGCATTACAAGAACAAAAAAGAGACATGAGGAAAAAGTTCTCTTTAAGCTTACCAACCAAAAATAGTAATTTAATGTTTTAACAATAGTTAGCAGCTGACTGAGGCACTGTTTAGTAATGTTCCAGCAAAGAAAGATAGAGATACCCCAAGGGTATTCATAATGCCTTTCTATGACAGCAGGATGACTGGTGGAAAAAGACCAATTCCAATGAGGAAGAAAGGAACAGCTAACATAGGCTCCACAAGAATCTCTCCAGTTCCCCAAAATCATTCAGATGAGGGCAGCAACTCACATTGCTATATGCCTAAAAGAGCAGTGGTTATTTTTTAACTTAACTATACATTCTTGTCACTAAATTAGATTATGGAATATTGGGGTTTATATTTCCCTAAGTGAAAGATGTTCCTTAAAAGAAACAAAAAGTCTCTGCTGGTTGCCATCTAAAGTGTTA
Organism: Climacteris rufus; assembly: GCA_013398175.1. NCBI lineage: Eukaryota > Metazoa > Chordata > Aves > Passeriformes > Climacteridae > Climacteris > Climacteris rufus. Next base: position 405,672 of record VZRZ01004789.1, on the reverse strand, counting down.
CTAACCAACCTCACTAGCCCGAGGCTTCTGACATGGAAAGTGGGACCTGAGCCAGCAATGTGGCCAGATGATTGCTGTAGAGCCTGAGGAGTGATAGGTCTGACTTGAACACCATGGACAAAAAGTGATTGCATTGGGGAGGCTGGGAAGGAGAGCAAGTTGGATCAGTGAGACCTGCAAAACCTGGGAAGTACTGTGTTTCAGCCTCCAGAGTGTGTTGATTTATAGCACACACTCAAGGTCATGGCTTAGTGGTGGAGTTGATGGTGTTAGGGTAACACTTGGACTCAACCATCTTAAGGGTCTTTTCCAAAGTAAATGCCTCCATGAATAAAATACTTAAAAACAGGTGTGTACATCTTAAAAAAGAACAGTGAAACATGTTGCACTTCTACTGACTTCTTGTTTTCTATAATAGGAAATAAATAAATAAATCACCCCTTGACAGAAAACCACAGCTGCCCCCAAAGCTTAAAAGAGCAAACCACCAGACTAAGCATGACAAATTATTTTCACTGCAGGAGCACCAGGGTTTTTAAGGCCTTTTCCCATTCTGTGGGGGATCTTTAATAATATTTCATTTAGATTGATTGCTTTGCAAATTAAGCCAGCTAGAGGATCTGATGCCTTCTATTTGCTCTTCTACATGGAAGGCCAGCAGTAGTTGGTGTAATATTTTGCTTTGCCCTGAGCTGTTTTTTTTTTGTGACAGAAGAGCATTATTAAGGGTGAGCAATCAAAACATTTTTGCATTCTGTAGGCTATAAATCTATTGATGTTCCTGAGTTTTGTGAATGATTGCTGTGAAAAGTGAAGAATGTCTGCTTAATTTTGTTTGACATGTAAACTACACTGTGGGCTTCAAATCTGGCATTGTAGCACTGAAATCCATCCCTGACACTGACTTGTACAAATGGCAGGTCTCACAAGCAGGAAAATACTTTTTTCTGGAAAGAAGTGCAATTTGGCTTTGTAGGAGACAAGCCTTTGTAGGGCTCTTTGCCAGTCATTAAGCTGTGGCTGTCAGCTAGATGTGTTTCCCATGAAAATAAAACTCTCTCCACAGTATTCTTTTTCCCTCCTGGAAGTGCTGTATTTAAATACAAATCAATGTTAGATAGTGATCACATTTCTTTAAAACAGAGAAGGAGAAGCTCATGAAGACTGATGGGGAAGAGGGCTGGATTTCATGAATTTTGAAGTTTCAGTTAAACTTTTTAAAAGCATAAAATGTGGTTGTTTTTGTTTTTCTCCTAATAGAGTTTCGGGGTATAAATGTGTGTCTCTGATCAGAGTATTTAGCACTTAACAAGCACTTATAAACAAAGACAACTTAAAACCTGGATACATTTTTTATTTATATTAAACAGCAGCACATGCCATGATTCCTTTCCTTAGAAAGGGACTCTACTGACAATTAATGCTTTTCATGTAGAATATAACAAATAAAACACTGTAATTTAAATAATTTTTGAAACACTTCATAATTCCAGGGATACCAAGCATTCTCCACTCTCATAGATTTCAAAACCTCAAGGCATTAGGCCCTGGGTATTTTTAAATGGAACCTAAGCTATATAAAATCTCGTGTCTTTTTCTAATGAAAATCCAACTCATTTGTAAAGCAATTTAGTGCCATGGACATCAAAATCTGAAGGATTTCCTGTAAGATTTTTGAGCCAAAACAGAAAGAAATGTCTTTTCCATCATCTATACCAAGCTTTTGAATGGCAGTTCTCACAGCCTCAACCATGGAAACAGTTGGAAAATTTGATTTCCGTAATTCCAATGTCTTTAACTAAGAGTGCAGGCACACTGAATGTGTTAATAAGAACTTCAGCACTGACTTTGCCCTGAAGACTATTTTATTGTAATTATAAAATAATGCTGGAGTGGAAAACAGGACAGATAGTAAGCAAAATTTTGAACCTTGTTCACAAACACACACCCCGCCACCAGAATACCAAATCTTTGTCCTCGATCTAGTTTAAAAGGCAAGCTGTCCCACCTAGCTCCTTTTATTTTATCCTTAAATAGAAGTATTGAGTAGATCAGTTATATGTGCGATTATCTGATTATCTTTCAGTTCTGTGTTAAGACCCCATTCATTAGGGATGTTACTGAGACTGCCATGCATGAAAAGTACCTTCTTTTTCCACAGGCTGTGCCTGTTGTTTGAGTCTTTCTGTGTGACTGGGATAACAACAGGCAAGGTCACCAGAAATCCTAAATCTCTCACTTTTTGCAAATACTTAAGTGCTTCCTCAGTTTCTTGAAAAACCTGCAGCTTTCCATCGTGCTCTCACACCACAAAGTCAAAAGGAAAAGTTTTGAAAAGCAGAAAATATTTTTTTCATCTTCAAATACTCAGAAGGTTCTTTTTATGTAACTCCAAAATCCCATTGTGGGACATTGGACTCCTACAGCCACGGTGGATTTGCTTATGTCAGACTTGAAGGGGCTGTGCCTGGCTGAAAAATACAAGTAATAGTTATGAATATAAGCAAATAATTTTACCATATTAATTCTTTAATATGTTTATTTGTGTGCAAATTGGATGGTAGGTATCTCTACTGAGGCTGAATCCCAGCATCTCCTCTCTGCTTTCTGGCTTATAATTTTCCCAAATGATTTTGTGTTTGACCTAATTTTTTGCGCATGTGTCAATCCAAGTATATGTAAAAAGCAGAAAGAAAATTACTTTAAAAATCCTCAAGCATTGCATTTTTCTGCATTCAATAAATTGTAACAATTGTTAATTGTTTACTAGTCATTCTATGCTTCTAATTTATGTATTGTTTATTCTTTTTCCTCTTTAATAAAGAAATTTCCAAGCAATGTTCTGGTATGACCAAAGTACAAAATACAGTTCTTGATCTGATAGCCTCACAGTCAACAAAAGTTTATCTAATATTCATCATATTAATGTTGAATTCATGTTCTCTGCACTCCAGACAGGAATGTAGCATATTGACAAAGTGATTTAAAGTCATCTAAAGGAAGTAGGAGGAAAGAGTCAAAGCCAAATTATTTTCCTCAGTACCAGATAGTCATCTCTCTCTGGAATGTTAATCTTGTTTGTGAAGAATTCCAGTGTGAAGGACAGAAGCTTGCATATAATGTTACTTAATTTTAAAATAACACACACAGAACTCAACCTGAATATAATGAAAGAAATAATAATATATTTTTTAAGTCTCCTTCCTGTTCTACACGGGGAATGAAACAATATTTCAAAGATTTCCAAAACAGGAAAAACTCCCCCTCTACTTCTTATCACCATTTCTTTTTCCCTTCACCCTCATATTTGTCACTGGTCAAAAAAAGTTTTGAGTGTACCTATCCTACATTCTGAATAATGATTTAACAGTGTTCATTCCAAATAGCTTTATTGGAAACTGATGTCTCCTTGTTTGACTTCACTTCTGTAAGTCAAAAAAGAAATACTATAAGGTTGGGAAACACTGTGAAAGTTACCTGGTCAAAACAAACTTGTTTCACTGTGTTTTTGCCTCTGCCTTCTGGTCCTGTGTGAAATACTGTACAGTATTTTTTTTCTGGGACATTCATACACTGACATTATCATTCTTATAATGCCAGAAGTGGGAAAATGTTGCAATTTGGCTCTGAAAATAAGATTTTTAAAGAAGAAATTTATTAGTTTTTATGTACCTTTTTGGGCTTGTAGGTAGACTAGGCCTGTTGATTTCTAAATTTCAAAGGTATATGATTATTTACACTCATTGGAGATGTGGACTTTGGCTTTTGATTTCCAGCAGGAATCCCTAAATAGTAGAATATAATTTCTGTCTTACTGGAAGTGCTAAAAATAAATCTTTAGTGACTTTAATATTTTTTATAGTAAGATGTAAAATCCTACAGTTCCCTCTAGGAAGGTGGGAAATAGGTTAATGGAATTGGAAGATAAAGAGGTGACCAGTTGACTGGACAGTTGTACAAACAATGTGCAACATCAATATGGTATTAAATAAATTTATTTATTTTATTTTACAAGATACTGAGATGCTGAGCATGAAAGACTTTCTATCAAGTAATAAAGGACACTATATACCCCAGAACTGCTGAAGATGATGTTTAGTATGCCTTTTTCACTGATTTATTGTTTCTGTTCTGGAAAATATTACTTGGAAAAGCCAATCTCTAGACACTTTGGAAATACAGGGATATTGGAAGGGAGGCAGAGGAACAGGTCAGTGCTATGAGCTCTGTACGTGCTAGAGTTTAATCACGCTCGGAGGTTTCGCCTCTCCTAACTGCAAGCAGATGACTCTTCAGCAGCTCTTCTTTGGAAAGGGTCTTTAGTGCTACACCACCAGCAACAGGGTTGTTCATCATGATCCAAACAGCAGTAACAAAAATTCCATAATGAGACAAGTGAAGATCTTCTGTACTGGTGGAGGAAAGAGGTGAAGTAAGTTTGCTGTTACCTCTGTAAAATTTGGTTCTGAAGTAAGTTTGCTGTTACCTCTGTATCTCTAGCTTTTCTTCCAGCAGCGATTTTTTAAATTGGTATGTTTTCTAAAACAAATTTTAATATAATACTACATGGCAGTGTCATAACCCAGCTAGAATTTAGTCAGCTTTTCCATTGTAAGGATCTATTTTCAGATGTCTAAACTAGAACTTAGTGGGGAGAAAAAACCTTCTGGGGCCTAAAGGGACAAAATTCAACTTACAGAATCTTCAGTCCCAGAGAGCCTATTTTTTCTAAACTATTTATTAAAAATAAAGAGAGAAAAAAAATAGTTTAAAGACTACATGTGCAGTAACTTTATTATTCCACTCTCTCAACTGTGTTGATTCCTCCTGTCAAGCAAAAGCAATAGGTTTTGTTATGATCAATAAGCATAATTATTTGGCATATAAAGCATTTTCAAAGTATGTTTTGTTCAGTTTTTTTGAGGTAATGGAATTTGGGTTTCTCAGAGAGCTGGACTGGGATTTGATCCAGCATATTCAGATTCATTAGCCGTGATTTCGTATCCCAAGGTAACTCTTTGGAAGAAAACAAATACATCTGGATTTCACATGTATTGTAGTGGAAAGCTGCAAAAGGAAATGCTAAAGTAACTGTTTCATTGCTAGTGCAATAGACCCAAAACCTAACCAAAGTCAAATAGACCTACGGCATTTACCTTACAACCAGGTTGTTCACAATATATTACAGTGTAGACCTTATTTTTCTTTAAAATAATGCTACGTGTAATGAGTTGACATGTAGACTTTTCTAGGCTCGTAAGTTGTATATCTCTTCTTTAAAAATAATTTGAAATGTTGTCTTTTATTTTTCACAAAACCTCAGAAGAATCAAATGGAGTTTAAAATGATTGGTTTTTTATTCAGTATTTGCTTTATTCAATCTTGAAAGTCAAAGTCCACAACAAACAAAACAGTTACTATGATCTGTGTGGAAAATGCTATGAAATTGTGCAGCCACATATGAAATACAAGCTTTTCAGTGAATGATACATAATTCTCAAAATCTATATTTTTTAATTTTTTTTCTGAGCAGAGCTCAGATAAAAACCAAATGTGTCTCTTTCTCTTTAGTGCCATTTTGTAAATGTGTGACTTCTAAAGTCTGTCTCCAAGGGATGCAGTTTGAAGTAATTTTCCTTTAAATTAGCACTGGTAAAATAGCCTTTTAATTCTTAAGGGAAAAAAATAATCACTCTTTCACCATATAGTATTTATTGGAATACAGCTTTGATAGTCCAAGTCTTCAGCTGCCTTGGAGCACGGGTAAGATATCCAATTTTTAACTTGGAGAAACTATATCCAGTATAGAGTCCAGCAATAACAGCTGCTACACAGGTGTGATAGGCAAGGAGCCTGCCCAGAGTTAGCTGTCTCACTGCCACCTGTGTCTTCCAGGAGCAGGATTGATTTGGGCCTCACAGAGGAGATGCCTTTCCAGGATTTGGCAAAACCAGTAGCCCAGGCTCCCCAGGCTTAGCAGGAAGTGGGCCATAGCCCCTGAACATTTATACAGTTGCCAGCGTATGAGATCCACAAGGTCTGAAGGCACACAGTCTTGTATATTGGTTCTTTTCCCTCCAAACAGGCAAAATAACCTAATTTCTCACCTTTGCCTGGCCACTCTTTTATCATATAAGTATATGAATAAAGAAGAAACAAGTATACTTAATATCTATTTATATACAAAGTTGAACTCTTGTGATAAAGTTGGAAACAGTTTAGAAAAATAATATAACTTCTCTTTAAAAGAGCTAGATTTATTTACGAAAGTCTTATTTTTGGCTCTCTACTTTTCATTTAGTATATTTAAGGAATGCCTCAGTTGTTATACCTGCATAAACAGCTCCCAGAGCAACATTCCCTTCCTGCTCAACTGACTTGAAATTTCAATTTCTAGGTCAAAAGTTCTCTTTGGGAGGTGGAGATTTAGTGCCACTTCATACTGCAACTTGCACAGTCATTTACCCGATCTACTCTCCCCCGTTCTCACTCTAACACAACATCTGTAGCTGTGGCTGATGTCACCTTTGCATCAGTTTCTACATCAGGTGTTTATCAGCATCAGAGATCTGCCAAGGCTGCAATTGGATTGTGGTCTTATGGGTAGTAGTAAGCATTGAAATTATTTTATCCCATCTATTATTACACTTGCTTTAATCTTCACTGTATTAATACATTAATACAATACATTAATACTCATCATTATAGTACTAAAAATACATTTTATTACAATATAACCATCCTTTATTTTATTGCTTTTCTGAGTTGTATATTGTGGCAGGGTGGTTTCCACCCCCCTCTCTCTCTGCCAAATCTTATCTGCTGATGCGAAGATTAGGGGACCATCTCCCCCTAAAGTTCTTGGTGCCAGCCTAAGCTCTTTGCTGGGAAGGCAGAATATACAAGATAAGTGACTGACAGACACAAGGATTTTACGATATAAAAGAGCTCCAAAAATCAGACAGCTGTTTGTATACTCTTTGGAGTGCACAAATGGTTCTCTCCAAAAGGACCAAGATGTCAGTACTTTTGCCTGCTTCTTTTCTAGAAGTTGAGAGAAAAGAATTTGTAAGTTACATTAATTTCTAACCTTACTATTTCTTTGCTATAGGTACCTTTTTATTGTGCACTATATTTTTTATCTACTGGTAGTATTTTGTTTTTCCTGTGTAGTAAGTAATTCTGTTTAAATTCTGGTCTTATATGTGTTTTCTTGTGACTATTACAATAAATCAATCCATGTTGTAATAAACCTGATCAATCATTATTAAAGAACCAGAGAGAAGACATGGTTTTGGAGTGCAGGCCACTCCAAGAGAATTAAAACCCATTTAAACTCTCTTATATTCATATCATATATACTTCACAGATCATCACAGGTACAGTATTTGCAGGGCACACATAAAATAAAGCAGAATAATGATTCCTCTCACTCATCCCATGCTTTAGTTTCACTGGCATGAGACAGTGCTATAGCACATAAAACAGCAGGAAAAGACAAACTGTAAATGTATAATTTCTCAAAATAACAGCATTTCTCTTTTGAGTATAATTTTTCCTCAGCCACAAGAGGTTACTAATTTGTTCCAATACTGCAATGAGCAATTGTAGCCTTCTTTAGATAGCACATACTCTCCATCAGCAATAATCTTTCTACTCGCAGGGAAGCTTCCTCTTCTTTGGCTTGAGGCCAGCTCTCACTCTCCAAGCCAAGGCAGAGGCCTTTAGAGCTCACTTTCCCAGGAGCAACTCTTCTCCAGCAGCAACACTGTCTTGCAAACAGAGGAAAACTGACAGCACAGAGAGAGAGAGTGCAATTTCTACAGGGAAATCAATTAGTCATTCTCTGTATGCTCCTTGGAATAAGGGTCCATCTTTTTACTTTGCGTTGGAGAGAAAAAGGAAAGAAGAAAAATAGTGCTAATAGTGTTCTGTGCCCAAAAGCACATTAAAAATTGTTAAGCTGATTTTAAATCCATGGGAATGCATATGAATCTACAGTTGGCTGGGTATTTTTAGAGGTATCAAGACCCATTGTATTTTCTAGACAGTTGTGCACAGTGGCAAAAACTAAAAGCACAAACTGCACACATATTTTTGCAGTCACCCTTCAGCAAAGGGTGATCCACAATCAGCTCCTGTAGGTACTTCTGGTGGCAGCTGTCAGTAGGAGTCATGGCAGAAGAACTTCTTTTTGTTATTTCATGTGGCAGAAACAGAATACCGCAGACAGATAACACTTTTCCCTTAAGTTTTCACAAGTACTTCTTCCTTCAGTGGCACATACACAGACATACAATACAGAAATTATTATAAATTCTTGCTGCTAGAAAGTATTAATAATTAATTCTTCAGTTCTGACTTTTTAGTAATTCTGAATGCAAATTTAAAATATATGATAGTCTTTATAATATACTAACTAACTTTGCACAAGATAATGGAAAGAAATAGCTGGATCCTATAGTGTGAGCCTCTGCCTTTATGGGCAGATATGTCATATGATTGTTTTTTAAAAATAAACAAAATCATGTAAATATATATTTGAAATAATCATAATTCTCATTATTGTAGGAAGGTTGTTCGAGAAGCTACCCTCCTAAAGTCATCTTTTAACTGGTCCTGGGACATCACTCTTCTTAAATCAAGAATTCTTTTTCTATGTTTACCTATCTGATATGTTTATAGAAAGGATTTATGAGTGATGCCACTCTTTGTTTCATTACCTTCACTGTAAGTTCTAGAAATTCAGATGACTTAGTAATGAATCCACGTCCTACCAAATATCATTTTCTGCCAATTTGTAGATGGAAAGAGAAAAGATCTCCTCATGGTTACTTCTCATGGTGCCCCACACAGCTTGGCTCTGAGGATATTGAAGCTGGCTTTTCTGAAATCCTGTGTCTTTGTCCTACAACTGGCCTTCAGAGTGCTCAGCAGGATCCAAAACTCCTCAGTGTTATGAGCGCTCTATCCAGAGGTAACACTGCTGGTTATGTTGTCCAGTCTTCTTGGTTCATGAACAGTAAATTGGACAATACATTGTTCCTTGTCAGTACCCCCAGAATCTGTAGCAGGAGTCAGTCCTCAACATGTTCCAAGAACCTGATGGATGACTTGTGCACTGCTGCATTGTTTTCCCAACGAGTGAATGGGAAATTGAAGTCGCTCATAAGGAGCAGGTTCTGTCAGTCCAAGACTTTCTTGAAAAACCAATATGAGACTTCATCAGACTCATCACCCTGATCCTGAACAAAAATACTTTCATTTAAACCTTCAACTACACTTTACCTATGGACTGATGTTACTCAGATATAAACATATTAAGTTCCGAATAAATATTAATATTACCTAGCTCCCACTTCCATTTTGTTCAGATCTCTTGCAGAGAAACCAAAACCAGTGTTTTGTGTAACTTGTGTTTTTCTATAGTTTCACAAAGATCCTGCATATGTCTATAAGAAATACCTTACTGTAAACTTGAGATGCTTGATGATTTAACTTTAGAGTTACTTGTCATTTTATATGTATATTTTTAAGAGTTTCATGAAAACTCTGGTGTTGAAATAATAAATTAGAGAAATTTAAACTAAAAATAGCCTAGAGAACTGCATAGAAACACTATCTGTAAGTTCAAATAATGACTTTGAACTGTTTATCCACTTATTTAATAACAGAGACCCTTTTAATTCTCCTTAGGTAAACAATTATAATTATGTAACCTACCTCAATTATCATAAAATTTTTTCTTTATACAACAACCCCAAACAATTAGGACAAGGGGTTTCCTTCTAAGAAGTAAATTTCAGATGAGTTAAAACAGCTGTCTTTCAGATATCCTTTTTCCCCCAAAGGATCACAAGACTATTTACAAATATTGTGTATGAAGGAAACACTTCATCATTGGTATATATCCTTCTGGGGATGAGGGAGGGCAGGAGCACCATAAAGCATGTTAAGACTTGAAGCAGCCACAATACAGCCTCTGTTCAGAGGGAAAAAAACTCTAATCTATTAACAGCACTGTGTTTTCCAACCAAGTTTTTGTTGGCATTGAGAGCCCTGACCCAATGGCTGGGCATGCCTGTGCCAGGCACATACCTACCCACCTGGTGCAGGGCAGCCCTAACAAACCCTGTCCATCCCACAATCCAAGGCTGCTGAACTTGAGTCAGTTTTGACCCAAAGGCTGCGAGGTTCAGCAGAGATTTGTAATGGGCTAAACTGAGCCCCACCAGAGCCCAGCACTAACCCAAGAAAACCAGCTGTTTCCAAGGTGGGTGTGCAGCAGCCTGGAGCACAGGAGGGACAAGCTGGAGTTCATCAAGCCCCACCTAAGCACACCTGCCATAAGTTTTGGCCTGAAATGGGATAGCTCAGCATTTAGCTGGTTTTTAGACACTTCCAAACTATTTAAGAGACATGCATTTTACTAAGGTTCCTTGTTTTATTTAGCATTACAAAAAGCAATTCTGTAACTGACAGAAGAATTGACAACATAAGATTGTAATCCTCAATGTGTAATTTTTTCCACATAGCTCCTACCCACGAAGTGAACTCATGAGAGGTTTAAGCTCTGAAATCATGAAGTTGGGCATTGATTAAGAAATGCTTCCTGCACATTAAAGGATATAGAGTTTTTGTTGCGGTGGCCCAGCCCACCTTGGGGCTGAGTGCCATACAGTGGGTGGAATTCCCCACCCAGGACTCCGACCCTGAGGGTGGATCCGAGGGCAAGGCTCGAGTCTAGGCTGACACCCACTGTGTGTCACTCCTGCAGCATCTCCTCCCTCCTGTCCAGAAGCTTCGCTGTTCCTTTCTCCCCATTGGTTCAAACCCCTTATGTTTAATAATGCAGCCTATTCTTTATGTATGAAGCGCTGGAAGGTTCTGTTTGGTTCGGTTCCCTATTGGTTGGTTTGTATCTGTTCCTCCCCTGATATGTTATGATTTGTTCCCTATTACCTCATGTCCTTCCCTTACTGGCTTGCTCCCTTGCTCCCCTCTCTCTCCAACCCCCTTTAAAAAGTGCTGTCACCCCCCTCACGGTGCCTTTGACTGACCGTCTCCCTTCCGAGCACACCCCCTGCCCCTTCGGGGTGAAATTAAAATCGGGACAAAAGATGCAGCTTTGGCCCTCTCTCTTATCTTTCACCCTTGCTGAGTTGCTAGGCAACAGCAGTGCTGCAGCCTGCCTTTCCTGCTTTCCCAGGCAGCCCGACGGGTCTTTGGTAGCCACGCTGCGTGGACACCGGATCTTGTCGCTGGCTGAGACCACCGGGCGGTTAGCGGCCGGAGCAACAGGTTTTCCTACTTGCAAGCACTACGTTCCCCTGTATTGTAGTCATAAATAGATAAGTCATGCTTATGCTTTTAATGGCTATATCTACTCTTCTGAAGCAGTCGCCCCTGCACTTTCCTGTACACAGCGCTTCATTTTGCATGACGGAGTTAGTGGAGCTGGCATGCACAAACTGGACTTCTTCCAAGTGTAACTAAACTGAAATATAAACTGAAGGACTACACCTAATGTATTTCAGCGGTTCCAGTTTTCAGTCTCTGGGAGCAGTCTGAAGTTAGTTTGAAGTTAAAAAACCCCAAGGTATGTTGTGAGGTTGTAGCACCAACTGCCTCATGCTGCAGACTCAGCAAGTGGGGCATGCATTAGTCCCTGACCTTTACTGAGGTAGATAGTCTCTATACAACATCATAAATGGGGTTCTGAGTATATTTTACCTTTTATTTTAAGGTTGCAAAGATACTTTTCATACAGAAGTGGATAGCATGAGACATTTAAAACTCGTATTTCCACACAGGATTATGCAGATTGCATGCAATGTTCCACTTGTTAAATGTCCTTACACCATGCTATATTCTACTGCCTTGCCATCTCACATGACTGTTTTAAAGAACACAGTGTTATCTTATCTCCCATTTAAGTTCCTTATCTTTTATCTCTTTCAGTATTCCTCACAGTATTTCTAGAATTATGGACAATAAACTACAAGTTACTAGTATTCTACTCTCTACAGTAAGGAGTCTTGCAAAATTTGGTAGATATCTTCCTGAATAATGTGAGATGAATGTTCTGTAAGCTCTTTGGCACCGCAGACTAGCTGAGCTGAGGGTTTAGGGTGACATAATACGTTTTTCTGTGTAAATGCAAGGAAGAAAAAAACACAAAGGACTCTAAGTTTTAACCATATTGTCACAAAGTCTGGTAAGTGCATTAGCTAAGGGCAGTGATTCATTCAGCACTCATGTGAAACTTATGTTCTGTCAGAGTAATGAGAGTAATGTTTAGCTTTAGTCCAGTATAACTTCATCATTGGCTGTTGGTAACTTGTCACTTCTTAATTTTGGTTATTTCTCATCCTTATGCTCACTAACATATTAACTACTCTACATTATGACAATAATGCATCTTTTAATACAAATGCACCAAGGTTTTCATAATAGTAGCAGAACATTTTCCAGTGGCAATGTACTTCCCTTCACATATGATCTCATGACTAAATTATTCCTGACTTGCTGCCATATATACCCCTAGGTCATATATGTATTTTTCTTAACTGGTGAACAGAAATTCTACTGTATGGAGAGAAGTAAAATGTGCCTAAGAGGGAGGAAAACACATCCCTTGATAGGATAGAGGCAGGAAAAAGAAATGTTGCTCAATTACTGCCCCCTCTATACTTCCTCTCATTTATCTTTGCTCTTTTTATTATATAATCATATGTAACAGAGATATTAAGCACAAAATACTGCACCAGCATTAGGAGGAACAAAATAAGGGACTCCATTTTCATGATACTTAAAAACAAGACCTCAAAGAAAGAAAACTAGTGCCATAGAACATGTAATGGGAACCATTCCAGGTCTAACTTTCTTGAAAACAGGAAAAAGACAGTACACACAGATAAGGTTATACTCATAAGGCACAGGCATCTTATCATTCCTTTGTCCACATTAGCTCAACTGAGAAACTGATGACCTCCTCTCTCCACCTGAATACTGCCAGTATTCATGAATCCTTGCAGAATGCACCTATATGCCTGTCAGGCTGTGAAGACATGTTTCTCTGGAGGAATTCTTGGAGGAAAAAGAAAAAAACAAAAACAAAACAATACAAGGATCTGAGAGCTACAGCTCAATAGTGTTAATAAACAGCAAAGCACTTGGAAAAACATTGGCTGGAATAGCAAAACTTCGTGTGTGTGTGTGAGCATTATTTTCTCACCAAGCCTTTTTTCAGGACAACGTTTAAATTAATCACACCATTTAAATGACTCCCCAGCCAACTAAGTCATTGTCTGAGATTTCTATGTAAAGTTTGCTTCATAAAAATCATTGCTGTGATAGAAACTGCTGCTTCTAAAAGTGGAAGAATCAGCATATGTAAATGCTGCTGTAAACAGCAAGGCAAAGAAACTGGAGGCTTGTTTTGAAACTATGCAAAGTTTGCTTTGCCACATTAACTTCAAGTGGAGGTGCAAAAGCTCCTGACCTCTGACAACTGAACTGTTTACACAGTCATGTACCTGAAAAGATTCAGCCATTAAAATCTGCAATCATTAAATTTGAGGATTGTTTGGGGTCTACAGTAATAACCCAACAGATACTTGCAGTCATGTGAAATGGCTCAGCCATGTCAGCCAGACCGTAATGGCTCACTGGCATAAGTCTGTCTCTGTTTGTGCACTCAGATTTGCCTAAGGAATATACTGCATGAACCTTGTAGAAAAAAATGTTGGTTAGAGGAGTCAGAGCCTGGAGTAAAGCCAGGGAATTATTTTATCCACAGAAAGTCAAATTCCTAAGTAAAGTAAAAAATCTGGGCAAATATGGATTAGTATAAGAACTGGATTAGCATAAGAAATATGGAGTCCCTTTGTACAATGTCTTTACACCAGCACAATTCATAAAGCTCTAACTGTGCTTACATTTTATATCTGCAGATGGTTGAAAGGCAGACAGGTTATGTCAATTTCTCTATTTACACACATAAGTCTAGTACTTACACTGAAAATAAATGGAGGATTTAGACCTATAATCCCTGAAAAACATTGCATTCCACAAAAACATCTCATTAAGAAAGTCCTAGGCCTCAGAATCTGGGTATTCAGCAGACCTGACTGCATCTTGTAAAAACTAAGAACTGCTCTTTATAAAGTCAGTAAGTCCTGATCTTGAGCAGTCCCTTAACACTACAGCCAAAATAATTTTAAAAAGATAAAGAATGCAACAGGATTTATAGTTCATATAAAGTCACACATGCACATTTTTAGGAGACAGGAAAAAAAATCACTGGTTTTCTACACTAGATTATTAAAATTCATATATTAATATAAAAGAGCAAGAAAGAAATGAAAAATTTGTTTGTAACCAAAACTGCAGGTATTTTTGCTAACCTGCAAAATCAATCATGGGAAAGGAGTAGATTTTATGAATGGAGAACAACGTTTTAATAGTGAACATTTTGTATTGGCATAAAAATATGGCATAATTGTTTTTTCATATGCTCAGGAACTTGACTGAAAAAAGTACAGTAAGCTGGAAGAACAAAATAAAGACTATTTCAGAAAAGCATCGGTAGCTTTCAATTGCTCCCTGACTAGACAACACCTTACTTGTTATTTAGGCATTATTATAAGCTTGCCAAGGACAAACGGTCCATTCCTACTTTAAGGCCAGTTTGGCTTTTCTCCTACACTGCACCAGAGAGTTTTATTGTATAACGAAAAAATCCTACAAACCAGCTTAAAAGCAGTGGTTCCTGGTGTGTGCTTCAGTCTAGACTGTCTTGTCTACACTGAACTGCTCAAACATGTTGTGTAACCACCTTTTCAGAGACTCACAGAGTTTTGTGTCAATAGGGATCATGAAATCACCTAATCTGACCTGCAAGATACCAAAAGAACTTGGGTTTCACCCACCTATTTCTGTATTAAAACAGAAAGGTATCCAAGCTTGAGCTGAACAAGTTAAGAGAGAAGTCTACAGAAGTCTTCTTCAATAGTTTGTTCCAATCTGAGATCAAAATGGTAACTTATTTCCTGTTTGTGGTTATCTATCCAGATTCTGCTGACAGCCATTGGTATTAATTAAGTCTTTCAGCATTAATATATTAGTGACTCTAGCATTCATTATCCTCCCTCTTCCGCCCAAGAAACCTGTATAATCATGAGGAGTCACCTCTTCGTACATCATTGAATCAAGGCTTTTTAAACAATCCACCCTAAATTGTCTTCTGTGATACCAAAATTGTTTTTCTGTGCCTCTCCTGTTTCTCAAAGTCCTTTAAAAAAGTACCAGAAGAACAGCTTTCTAGCACTCTGCTGCTCTTACTTTCTGTGTATAAACTCAATGATTACATAATCCTTTCCTTTAGACTATCATTCTGGCAGTTCATGACAAACTAAAAGGACACTGTCAAGGGCCCCGTTTCACAGTCATTTTTCTGTGATATGCTCCCTACTTGACAGCTGGCCTTTTGCAGCCTAGCATGTGAATGCCCTGCCTTTGTCAAAAGGACCCAGCTTATAAAGTAATCCAAATTCAGTGTTCAATGGACTTGTCTTGATGATTATTTAGTTTTCTTCAGTTCTTGGAGCAAATGTGTTCAGCCATAACTTTTTGCTCCAAGTCACAAAGACAATGCCAATTGTGCTTGATATAAGGCAGATCTTAGGCAGATAAACAGGTCTTAGAACAACATTTGCTCAACAAACACTGCCTTATTCACAATACGCCAGTCAGTCTATTCTTAATCCATTTAATATATGCTTTGCTGGTATTGTGGAGTATTTACTTTTAAAATTAGAATTCATTCTGTATTATAATAAGGCTTTCAAAGCCCTACGTAGATTGTAATCCAACAGTTATGACCTCCCTTTCCTTTGCAAAGGAAAACACCAGGTTTGTTTGACAGGTAATGTAGCTATTTTAGGATTCCTTAAGTCTGTCTTCCCGTGAATATTGAACTTCACCATCACATCACCACTACCCTACTTTTTTGAAACTTCCCTGGTATTATCAGTATTTATTTTAAAAGCATGGCATCAGGCTAAATATTTCCTTTGATATCTGCTCAAGTATATAGTCAATACAGCATTCAGTTCAAGACAAGCAGAAGGTATGATGTCTCTGCATAATTATCTCAACCAGTCTGAGTCATAGATAAGATGCCCACTTCCCAAAAAGGTCATAGACGAGCTGTGCCAGAGAGTTGTTGGTCCACTAGTATCCCACAGAGTTTTCGTGCATGCTCAGGAAAAGGCACGTTTCACACTACCACCACCCTTATCTGTTCATCAATTGCAGTACAGAGAATTAGAGGATGTGTGTTCTAGATGCCTCAGACTACAAGAAGGACAAAGTTGAGAGTATAACACTAATGAGAAAATCGAAGCATAGACTAACATGCACTCTGTGAGTTGAATGCCAATCACTCAAATGGTGCCTGCAGTGAACACACCCCTTCCACAAGCATAGCACAGAGCAAATCACCAGCTTTCTCTGGGTCTGTCTCCTTATCCACAGGCTCAGACTTCAAGAAAGCCAGAAAGTTTCTTGCATCCCTTCCCAAATAGCGTCAGTGTCACACTCCTTTGCTTCGTTTCTAGCACCATTAGCACACAGGGCACAGAGCAACTGCTTTCCTCTGGCTCTGTTTCAGGAACAGGGCTAGTGTCAGTGCAGCTGACTGGACCCAGTAGGTGGGAATAAGCCTTTCCCCACAGCTGCGGTAGGTTAGAGTGACCCTTTCTTCTCCAAAGCACAGAGAGCCAGGGCTATAAGGGATAGAACTACAGGTGATGTTCTGGCTATAGGTAGTGCTCCTCACACAGATGGTGCTCCACACACAAAGGTTTGGGTTGTTCAGCTTCCCTCTCACTCTTATCAAACAGCCTGTGCCAAGGAGAAAGTTTAGAGTTTATATTAGGAAAAAAATTCTTCATCAAAAGGGTGGAAGAGGCTGCCCTGGGAAGTGTTTAAGCCCCCATCCCTGGAAGTATTTAAAAGATGTGTAAATGTGGTGCTTAGGGACATGGTTTAGTGGTGGACTTGGCAGTGCTGGGCTAGTGGTTGGACTTGATGATCTTAGAGGTCTTTTCCAACCTAAATGATTCCATGACAGAAGTGTGGAATAAACAAGGTTCAGGTCATTCATTCACACCAGGACTGTGTCTGTTCTCATTTTGTTTTTCTTTGCCTCAGCCTGAGCTGAAGCAAAGCTCTTGATGTGTATGGCAGCAGGCAATGAGAGGTGACTGTTTCGAAGAGGAATTCTTTACAGCAGATGTTTTTTAAATAAAGTAGGTTTTTTTCATCTAATGCTTTTAGCAAACTCTAAGGAAGTCAAAATCTGTTCTGAATATATACAAATTCAGCTTTTGGAAAAGATGTGTTTTTCTTCTTATTCTCTTTTACTTTACATATAATTTGAGGAATTCTTTTTCTATGTTTTAATTATAGAGGTGCTTCTAAAACAGGATTCACTGGCTTCTAACCCTTCTTAGCTAAGAAGTCAGCTAGTGATTAATGACTTGTTGAGAGACGAAATTGTTTTTTTTCTGAACAGGTTTTTTATTCCATAGAAGAAAACAAAAAGAAAAAAAAAAAAAAAACAAATATAGAACAAATCATACAAGACCCTCCAGTACAGGAATGCCACCTAAAGCCCTGTACACTGTGTATCTCTGAAGAACTAAGGAGTCTGGTAAACCTATCTGAGCTGTCTGCAACAAAATTTTGTGACCTGTGGTTGTTTTCAGTAGAGGATAAATTTACTACGTTATATTAGAAAGATCACCTGAGTGGCAAAAAATATACTATATAACCATCGTCTATTTCAGGCATTTTGTTTCCTTTGTATGCACTCTTTCAAAAGAAGTTGTCTTTGAATTTAATTATCCAGATTATAACTTAAAGGTGTTTTAATTACAGTGTAAGGGCACTTAACCTGGATGCTCTCGAGGTAGTGACAGCGCCTTTATGGGAGCGGAATCCCTGCCGGGATGAGTTGCAATGGTTTTACAACTCTCCCAAAGGACAGAGTTCTAGCTACTGCAGATAACCTCTGCTGGCTCCTCTAGAACAAGAGTTTCCCCAGGCGTGGTGTTCTAGCGCCGACGAGAATAAAATGCTACACAGAGGGCTCTTCTCTGGGATAACAGCCGATTTATTATGACTCCAGTGTTGCATTATGAGGGTCCAGGAAGTGAGTCCAGAGACATTCAAGTGGCTGGAGTAACCCAGAAGAAAGAGACCGAGGAAGCCCTGCAGGGTAAAGAGAGGTGGGACCAGGAAACACCCAATGGGAAACTGCGTAGTTCAAAGTGACCAGTGGAGGGGAGACCAGGGCATAGTCATATATGGGATCTAAGGTATGGATACAGGTAACACAAGAGAAATATGGGATTTTACCACAGCTAGAGAGTAGAGGGTTCAGATATTGGAGGAAGAAGGTTGAGGGCATTGCCTTGTCTTTCTTCCCACCGAATCTGAAGCTCAAAAGCAGCAGCCTCTGCCAAGCACGCTGCTACTACAGTGCATAAATCTTCAGATAAGTTTAACCAAGAAGCTGGGTTTAACCCTGAGGTGCTGTACACCATACACTGCTCCACATACCATATTTTAATTATATACCCTATTTTAATTACATTATGAGATGCTTAGAAACCAGCTTAATTGTATTTTAAACACTTACCTATTTCCAGATGTTGGGATATCTTGCATACAGATAAATTCTCTGAGATGATAATTTTAAAACACAAAAATGTCTATCATGATCACAAGGCTTATGGATTGCCAAGCAGAGATTCAGAGGACAAGTACCCATCAAGCATCCCACCAGCATTATAAAAGCAGTTTTATTAAAGTGCTTGTGTACTTTTATATGCAGTTTAAGCTACGTAACACATAGTTCATCTTCAGCTCTCCAGAGAATACATGGGCTCATATTGCTATAAGAAACAATGCAGAATCCCCAGGCAGGTGCAAAAGGGAGTTTTTTATTAGCAAAACCAGGCCTTTTTAAGCAGTTAGGACATTATCAATTGCATACTTTTGAAGCATAACAAACGTAATTCAACCAATGGCCATCACCCATGGTGTAAGCATGGGAAGAGCATGCGAAGAGCATGGGACTGCTATATAACTTGTTTCTCTGCTTCCATTTCTGCTGAATCACTCCCATAGTCCTTCACTGCTTAGCCGAAGTGAACCCATGATGGTAAGGCCTTATTTTACTAGGCTTTGCATTTCTGCTACAGGCTTAGTGTAGTAAACTTAATGCTCAGGTCAAAGTGAACCCTAATACTCAAATGCAGGTTGGCAAAGGACTTTGTGCAAGCAATCAAAGTAATTATCTGGTTTTGATTCACCTCCTGTCTGGGAGCTGTAACCTGTTACATTTAGTCCATCCAAAGAGTTATGTTGAAAGGAATGATGGAGAAGCCTCTGAATCCTAACAGCAATAAGCAGTAAATCTCTTTGCAGAGCAAGGAATTTTTACTTGCTGCCTAATGCTGTGTTTCTCTACCCTCTAGTGGTGAAAACACTTGGAAAGAAGCACTGTGTTAAAAAAAAAAAAACCCAAAACTTTAGCAGAAAATACATTAGCATTTAGAAGTCCTTAATTAAAGATACAATCACTTTTTACATTGAAATGGGTTGCCAAAGCACCAACACCAAAATGTATTAGGATTCCATAATTATCAAGCTGTTAGAGTGTGCATTAATAATAGAAAATGGGTCTGGATTCAAACAACTGCTTGTTACTTATTTCATAGTGTATTTTATCTAGGCATCTCCCTGGTAAACCTGGATATAGATGTACCCTCTATTGCTGATTATCAAAGGCTAGGAGAGAGCTCCTAGAGGAAAACATTGACTTTGGCAGCATAGCAGAAATAAAGTACCTGGTCTTGCTGGTACTTATGGTTGGACACCAGTTAAGTTATAAAACTTATATAGGGGAACTTTTGGTTTGTGTAATAATTTTAAACTGGCCAATGTCTGTTAATACAATATGGGAAGGAAGGAAGAAAGGAAGGAAGGAAGGAAGGAAGGAAGGAAGGAAGGAAGGAAGGAAGGAAGAAAGAAAG
>VZRZ01004789.1:353499-385551 GCA_013398175.1 Climacteris rufus | reverse complement strand
GGAAAAGAGGGAAGAAGGGGAGGGAGGGAGGGAGGGAAGGAGAGAAGGAGGCGAAGGAGGGAGAGAGGGAGGTTAGGAGGTTAGGAGGGAGGGAGGGAGGAAATCTGATCTGCTTCATTGGTAAACTCCAGGTGGTAAATTCCAAGGTAGAACTAAAAATAGAATGTAAAATACAAGGACATTTTATTTGTTTTCTGTAGAAGTATTTTATCAAGCATTAGAGACATGTTTTATTAAAAATGAAAGAAGGGGATTCTAGTTCTGCTTCTGAAAATCCACTTCATACAATGCCACCTGTAAAATCAGTACTTAAACTTCTGTAACAAGAAAAAAGATAATTCACAATTTCAAAGATATTTCTTAATGATTCAATAGATAAACATTTGTAGGTATGTTCTGTAGCAGTGACCTTCCCCAAGGTACACTCGCAGTAGAATTTACTTCACTGACCCTCATAAAGGGGGCATTACAGTACTTAACTACAAACTGCAAAAAGCCAAGAGGGAGGGCATGGTTAGGAAAATCAGACATATTAAAATAAAAGGAACACATGGGGGGAAAAGAATCAAATCTTTAACTTCATAAACTGACAGATAATTGGCATTGAGAGAGCAAAATATAGTACTCAACATTTTTATAAGGCTACAGATGCTGTAGTATTTGGATTCCAGATCACACCATGTAAAGTACAAGCAAAAATTCCAAGGGTATTTTGATACGTTTGTCTGCTCACCTCTCTCCAAGCCTACAGATGGTGAAGTGAGAACTTAGAAGATACAGTACATTCATGAGTGAAAACCATGAAACCGCATCCATTTTCAGAGCACTTAGATGGCACAGTGGAGTATGGTACCAGACAATCAGTTCTGCTGAAGATGCACTTTTTACAAAAAAAAAAAAAAACAACAACAAAACAAACAAACAAACAACCCCCCCCCAAAAAAAACCAAAAACCTTGTAGTATTTGCTTTTGTTTTAGCCATTTCTTTCCCATCACACGCTGACAAAAATGCATTTCACACCTTTGACCAACATAAGTATGCAGATAGGATGAGAGAATCCTTTGCCTGTTATTAAGCACTTACATATGACTATTCCTAAAAAACTGTATACATGCACACTGCCAGGGATGCACACATGGCCTGCATTGGTCTGAGAGGTCCATAGAAGGAGTGATGACACAGTACTTAGGAGGCAGATGCCCTCTAGAGCAGCATACATGGCAACACACACTGATTTTTTTTATTTCCTTGAGTGGTTAGATGGTGTGTAGGCAATATGAAGTTAATAACCGTTTTGCAAAATGCTTTGTAAACAATCATGCTCAGTGTTACTTTTCATAATATGGTTGAAAAAAATCAGTGAAATACAAAAAAAAAAAATCCTATTAGAAGTTTCAGCACAGAATTACCACCTGTCTATTCTGACTTCCAGTTATTTAAGCAATGCAAGGTTTAATCTTTTTAAGCCTGGCAGCTGAAAGTATACTGCTAGTTGGTAATGTGTTTTGTTAGAAAAAAACTGAAGCTATTTTCTTCATATAAAATTTTCTATGGAAAAAAAAAAAAGAAACAATTTAGAATGTCGTAAGGAAAAAAATCCCGATGTATATTAGGAGTGTTCCTGATTTCTTGAGTGCCACTCACTTTCTTCCACATGCTTTTAAGAAGTGACCTTTTAGTGCCAGAAGATGGTGTGCTTCCACCACATCATGCTGGAGTCACCTTGAGGAGGGGATTGTGTTTGCTGTGTAAAATCATCTTTCCTCCAAATGCAACAAATAGTTCTGATGAAATCAAAAGGAGATTGTGGTAAAAAAATATAGTTCATACTTAGTGAATGCACTCTATGTATTTTCAGGTATATTTTGCTTCTACTTTTAAATAATCTTTAGAGATGGTAACATTATCAAAACATTTATACCATAATTTAAAAAAATTATTACATTATTGTTTGAAAGTGATAATGCCTCTAACTGAAAAAAAATGAACAATTAACATTTAAAATACTTGGGTGTCTCTTAATATTTGAAATATTGTTCATGAGTTTGAAATGTTTGAACATAAATATCGTTTACTTGGTTTTCTATTACTTTATAGTAAGACCTTGCTGGAATTTTTATATTAAAGTTTGCTTTGATGTTAAACAATTTATCCTATAAAAAGTGCAAATATTTGATTTCTGTGTAAAACAGTAAACTGAAACAGAAAAGTTTTGATCCACAATGTTCTAGATATTAGTAAAATGTCACAGTCTTCAAAAAGAAAAAGAGTTTCAGATCTAGTAGAATGGTGCCATCACAGTATGTTCACATGAGTGGAATGTAGAGGTCTTAAATTGAATTTTGCTCTTTTATCTTTCCTATCTATCTTTTTATCTAACTATACAGGGTTGTTCATAGGCAGAGAAAGGATAAGAAAATAAACTTTCCTTTTTAGACCTTTCTAATTGCCTTCTTAAAGTCCTTAAAGCACACTTTTCATAATCAGCCTAATTTATAATAATTCATAGTTATATATTTTATTGTTAAGCCCAAATAAGAAGTGAAGTTTAGAAGGCAGCAATATGAGGACTTTTACTTCTAGGTGTGAGTGTCTGATGGGTTGAATCATAGAATGACAGAATGGTTTGGGTTGGAAGTGACCTTAAAGATCATGTAGTCCCAAGCCCCCATGGGAACCCCCCAACCTTGCCATGAGAAGGAACACCTTTTGCTAGATCAGTCTGCTCAAAGCCCCATCCAGCCTGGCCTTGAACACCTTCAGAGGTGGAGGCATCCACAACATCTGCAACAACCTTTTCCTGTGCCTCACAACCCTCACAATAAATAATTTTTTCCTAACATCTAATCTAATTACAGTCTCTTTCAATGTGAAGTCATTCCCCCTGTCCTGTCACTACTTGCCCTTGTAAATAGTCTCTCTCCAAGTAGAATAGACCTTCTGATGTCTTTAAAGATTTTATAACTTTGAACTCATGTTTATGCCTTTAGAATGAGAAAATGACAGAATGAGACCTACCGTTTCACACTGGAAACTCCATATAAAGTTGCACATGGATGATGCAGTAGCAAGCACAAAGGAAAAGCTTTGTTGGCAATGTGTGCTTTGTCCTCTGTAGCAATTTGCCTTGTTTGCAATGGTGATTTCTCACTTTTCTTGGAGGCAATGTCAAAGTTGCTTGGGCATGTATGCCAAGTATGGAAGCACTACCTAGCTTTCTAGCTGAATAGGCTCTAAAGAAAGGCAATTGACATGTGGGGAGGTTGCTGGATTTTTTATTTCTAGATATTTGCTTATCTCAAAATGAAAAATAAAATAAAGCTTTCCATTGGCTGCAGAGATTGAGGCTAAGTCAAAACCAATGCTAATTGAATTTGTTAAAATACAGGTATTGTTGTTACAGATTTTTCAATGTCATATTGAAAAACATCTCAGTGTCACCAGGAAGGATTAATAAGATTACAGTACAGCTAAACCCAGACAGCCTTGCAATTTATTATAGAACTGCTAGCAGTGATGTAGCAAGACTGACTTAGACATAAAACCAAGTTTTACCACTGGAATCCTGTGATGTCTGTCATCAGGAGATTTTTCACAAGTCTGTGATGTCTGGGATGCCATAAATGAAACCAGTGAAAGAAATTAAATACTCCTGCTGTACCATGTTTATTTCAGGGGTAGCAGCCATGGTAATAAATAACAGTGTTTGTACACAAATATTAAAAGCCAGCTTCAGAGTGGGACAGTGCAGGTGTATGTTGTATTTTGAATGTCCTAATAATGACACACAATAATATTATGTGTATAATAAAATTTTCAAGGAGAAAGAAAATTTAAATAAGCCTTTGTAAATAGAAAATGATAAGTCTGACAAAACCAGCTTTAAACATTCCTACGTACTGCATTGATTGATCTCTATTTTAATTTCTGCAAATTTTTTCCATACCAAATGGGAATGTATTGATGGGTTTTTTTAGGTAAATCTTTAGAGGTAGATCACAGACTAATGACTGAAAACCACTGCAGCATATTACTGACATGGCCATTAGTATATGGTTCCTAATTAAATGTACAGAAAGAGAGCATATATAAAATCTGGAAAACATTTAATACACAAATGTGTTTCCAAAAAGGCCTCATTTTACCCCACAGTACCATGAACTAGCTGAACTGAGTCACTTCTAAGCAAAATCATACCCATGTAACCGTAATCATATTTCATACTTTACCCAAACTAATAAATGCTACTCAGAGGCTTCTTAAAAGTCATCTTCATGTATGCTTTTCAAATGCCAGAACAAACTCTGAGCTGTCTGGAAAAGGCAAGACACTTACATAGTTAATTAGCATTTTGGAAAAGGTTATTCATTTAACACAAAACAGACGATCATCTGTCTGTACCAGGGAAGTGGGGTTTACTGTTTTATTCAGGCATGCTCACAGGAATAAAATAGTTCAGCTCTCCAACTATGTCAGTCTGCTGGATGAGGGAATGGAGCTACTTAATCTGATACTCAGATTAAGCTCAATTCCAGTTTTAAAGTCAAATATCCTTAAGAGCAGTAAGGAAGCAATCTTTAGCACATGGTACCCTATCCCTCATGAAGGGTGGGCCTATCTCACATACAGGTATTGCAACACATTATAAATGGAACCAACTGCTTAATATTATCCAATTTTAATTTCTTAGGTGCTTGCAAAGAGGAGAATGATGATGATGTCCTAAACCTAAACTAAAGCAAACTTTTACAAAATGACAGTGTTTTGTGAGAAAGACAGAATTAGTGCCATGTAATCTGTATGTATTCAAAAAGATGATCTGCTATCCAGCTTCATTTGCTGTGGCATATTGCTCAACAAGAACAGCATTTGCCTTGATGTAGCCTAGAGACTGTTTTCATTGACACACAGGATACAGATTTTCTCTCTCCCTCAACTCTTCCTTAGAGGTAAACATTAAAACACTTCTTTAAAATAATATACAACTAGTAAGAATAAAAGCTTATTCTCAACCACTTATACCTCAGCATCCATGCTGTGAAGAAGAGGGGAAAAAATACACCTTCTAGAAAATGCAGAGAAATAAAATGTTTAGTATATTTTCACCATCATATAGCCATGATCACAATCAGAGTATTGCATCCACTTACAAGGTATTGTTACAGATTTTAGCTACTCCACTATAAGGAAACTGCATAAGCATCAGGGAAAATCTAGAGGAGATCACTGGAAATGGCAGATGTCTTTGAAAAAGTCACCTGTTAAGTAAATTTGAAGCAATTATATTCAAACAAACTTGAAAAATAAGCTATTAGCTTCAGGTATCAAATCTTGCTATAAAGAAGATTTGTGATCAATTTGCGTTCACCGTCTATCCACAAAGAATGAAATTTGGTGTAACTGGCAAGGGAGGAGTTTTTGATTATACATAGGAGGACATCTCATAGCTGTAAGGACTGTAAGAAGTGGAACTTTTAGAGCAGTTGTGGAGAGTCTATGATTGGCTTTAATAGGGTTAACAAGCACCCAGCCAGGACAAACTGCATACCCTAGAAACACATCATCACAAGGAGTTGAATCTGCTAGTCTCTGCTGGCACTGCTTTTCTTTAAGTTTATAGGACTTTTTCAGACCCTGATGAAGAAAAATACCTAATTTGAAAATCCCTGTGTGGTCAGGGATGAAGTAATTCCTGTGTCCCATGACCTAGAGTACTAAATGCTGTTTATTTGAGCTTGAAGACAAAACACAAGGTTTAACTTGTAATATCTTGAATGTTGATCTGTGAAGTCAAGTGAGAACAGCCATATGTGAGCATGATACACAGTTATAAAACAGCCTGTCTTTACTTGGGAAGATTGCTAGTTAGAGATTACTTCCTTGGAATCACAAGTAACTTTGGCATACAATTAGTCTGCAAAGCAAGGCTGCATCAACCAGTGAAGGTGTACAGTTCATCATATCCCTTACCACTGGAGCTAGAGAGAATCCAGTGATGGAGCAGCATCTCTCCCACTGCATCACCTTGCTGGTCATGAAATTTTGCCTTCTGTTAAAACAAGTTGACTTTCCATTGAAGACCTAAATAAATAAAGAAGAGGAATTCTACCAGCAAGGCACATCTGTACCCTGGTGTTTTGAAAACTGAGCTCTTCAGCTTTCCTCCTTTTGATTGAAGAACATGCTGCCTTCTCAGGCTTGTGTTAGTGCCACTTCTCCCATAGAACCCTTCTATCCTGGCAGCACTTTCTAACAGGATTCAGCCATTCTTACTACTCACTGTCACCTTCTTTTCTCCCTTCCATCCCCCACTCCTGTCTCCTGCTGACCTGAAAAGAATATGTTTCTTTTATCCTGGTTAATAAGTTCCACTCTGAGCATTGCTACCTGTCTTGTAAGGAATGGGACACATCTTTCAGACAGTGTGTTTTAGAAACCATGAGGACAAAAATAATGCTGACCAAAATGTAATTACACAGGGCAGAAGAACATGTGCAGAAGATAGTACAGTATTG
Source organism: Climacteris rufus (assembly GCA_013398175.1). Taxonomy (NCBI): domain Eukaryota; kingdom Metazoa; phylum Chordata; class Aves; order Passeriformes; family Climacteridae; genus Climacteris; species Climacteris rufus. The sequence goes on along the minus strand of VZRZ01004789.1, from coordinate 379,034 downwards.
GCACAAAGAAAGTTTGCATCAAAGACATTGAGAATACTCTCAATGAAAAAGATTAAAAAGACAGCCTATAAAATTTTGAAAGGTTAATGCCTTAACAATAGCTGGAAATATGAAGCAGCAGATCAAATTGCACTATGGTAACACTGCTCAGCCTGTGTGAGAAACCATGGTTTTGAAATCTACCCAAGATTTATTTGGAGTTGTGAGTACTCAGATACTTTCTGAAATCCAGGCCATCTTGCTTTTACTAAAAATACTGGGCATTTAGCTTTCCATTAAGAGGGAATTGATTCCTTCTCTGCTTTTGTAAAGCATTATTGGTTGCAATGGTATATAATTATTGCACTAAACCAATCTTGTCACATATACAATCAAAGCAGAAATAGTGCTTGTGTCATTATTAGGCTGAAGATGAGAGACTGCTGACAAATGTATGGTAGCACATTTCCTCCCCATACCATGGAAAGTTTTCAGATCCTTCTCTAACATCTGTAAACACTACCTTAGACTGGATTCAACTCAAAATCTCAGTTGGATGCAGCTATTTTTCCTACATTTAAGGAAACATTTTGTAGTTTCTCACTTGGGACATAATGGATCATTACATGTAGGACTCTAGTGCTGCCTATTATTAAGTCCCTGTTCTGAGTTGTTTGTCATATTGCCAAATAAAATTAACCATTTAGGCTGAAATTTTCCATGGTGGCTGTCTGCTCCAGACAATTTTTTATTTCCAAGAGGGAGAAAAGAAGACAAAAGTTGTTTTGTCCAAGGTAAACACATTGCTCTGTGAGCAGTAAAGCCATTTGAAATATTATGTGACAGGTTTGTAACTCAACTGCATCCTCTGACCTTTTGTAAGCATTGAATGAATACAGATCCTTTCTCCCTTACCTGCATTAATAATATCTTTCTTCTGTACTGGTGTTTTTATGAAACCTGTGTAAGCTTGATACCTCTGGGGCTACAACCCCCTTGTGGAATTGCTTAAACAAATAAAGTTATACAGAAGCTAGAGCTGAGTGTAGGGCTGTCTGATATGCATATGGATCCATACATTCTTTCCTTTATGAAAGAAGGTTAAAAATCTGGAATGCACTTTTTAAAAATACTGTCAACTATCCCCACCCCAGGAAAAGTGGGAGGGATGTTTTTCTTCCCAGGCATGTGGAGAATAGAAGCCTGAAACTGGATAAGCAGCCCCCAGGAAGGCTGAGAGTGAAGCAGAACCTCTTCTTGAAGAGTGGAGCCTTTTTAGACAAAGAGTGAAGTCAAAGAATCAGCACAGGAACACCTAAGGGAATTAAAGAAAGGGAATGGGGACAGGTGGGACAGATTCAATTAAGGGCAGCATCCTAAAATGCATTCACAATAAAGCTGATTAAGGTTACATAACTTTCACATCTAGCACATCCCAATTTTTAAGTCCTTCACTTTGTAATTTTAAACTTTTCTTAATGTAGTATTTTTAGATGTACTTTTGATTTATACAGTTGAAAATAGGGCATCTTAGTCATTTGGGCCTTGTAATACTGAGCTGACCCCAAAAGCTTTAAAATTCTGGGTGCAAAATCCAGGCTCTGTGACGAAGATGGTGCACATGGTACATCAAACCTGGCAAGCCCTAGTTTTGTAGTAGAAAAAAAATTCAAAATTTAGGCAATTTTCAGTGACACCTAGACTTTGAACTGGAGGTTGCTTATATTTACCAGTTTTTACACAAAGGATGTTTATTCACTTTTCATTTACCAGATGTTATCAAAAAGCCTTAGAAGTAATCATAAGAGGTGAGAAATGAATAAACTCCCTTTCCCATGCCGTGAGTGAAAGCTTTAGTCACTGGTTTATATGAGTCTTCTCTTTTTGAGTACCTCTAGCCGAATAAAATTTAACTCTGAATTTTATAGTGAAGGCTCTTAGCCCTCTCCACTTTCTTTTTCCTCTCTTTCTTCCTTTACCCCAGAAAAAGCTATTCTAGCTTGTAACTTTATTTCATACTGAAGGCAAACTTCTAAGAAATATTTATCAGTCTTTCAAGTGTTATCATATTATGTGGGGAAAGGTGGATGCTATTAAAATTGTTGATTTTATAGCAAAATAGCTGCAATCTATATGTAATGTGAGTGGCTTGATCTTGTTAGTGTGTTTTAAATTACCCCATTAGGAAGAAATCTTTCAAGAATCTCTAGTCTAGGGATGATTCTTCCTGGTTTTGGATCTAATGGCACTTGTATGGGACTGCAGCATTGCTCTGCTCAGGAAAGCTGTTGTGCCAAGCATGCCTCACAAATGAGGAGCTTCAAGATTGAAAACCAAATTTAAAGCAATTCCCATATTGAGTGCTGCTGAGCAGGAGATTTTGGGGTTTTACTTAAATGTAAATGTTTGGGGCTATACTTAAATGTAAACAAATTATTTTTCATGTTTGACCCCAGCTGTCATAAATTAAGAGTGTCCACTGATCTTCTGTTAGTGTGGTTAACATGATGCATCTCTATTTTTCTTAGAGCTCGGTCTTGTGTGACTGATTCAGAGTTAATGGTTACTCTCTTTACAGAGAGTCCTCAGAATGCCCTGTAGAAGTCCTTATGGCTCTCTCCTGTCAATTCAGGGCCAGCTGTTAGATCAGAGCAGTTTTATCACAGCTTTACTAAGTCAGGTATTGGAAATCTTCCAAAGACAGGCTTCCAACCTCCCTGGCAGCCTGCTCCACTGCCTGCCTGTTGTATCAGCAAAAATAGTTCTTCTTATATATATCAAGAACCTTTCTTATTTCATCTTATTTCTGTTACCTGTCACCCCTCAGAAGGACCTGACTACTTCCTCTTAGTCCTCGCCCTGTAGCCACCAGTGTGACTGAGAGCTGCCTCTGACACTCTCTGCATCAGGCTGGACAAGTCTTGCTGCCCCAGCCTCTGCTCACAGGGCAACACTCCAGCCCTCAATATCCTGATGGCTTCTGCTGAACTTGCTCCAGTTTACTGATGCATCTGCTGAAGTGGGGGCACAAAAGTGCATGCAATGCTCTAGGGGGCCTGTGAAGTGCCAGGTAGGGTGGTCCACCACTTCGCTTGAGCTAGGTTACTTGTCAAGAAGAAAGCCTAGGAAAACCCAAGAATAATGTTTCTATTATTAAAAGAGAAGAATTTGCATATTCTGTTCTATTCCTTTCTTTGTTTCTTTTCTTAACTGCTTCTATCCCCCTGTCTTCATATGATTACACTGCATGGACTTCACAATGATAATATATACAAAACCAAGACAGATTCTGTATGCTGAAGATTGCCTGTTGCATTGTGGTGTAATTCCTGCACATGATAAATGTATGTAGTCATCTTCCCATGTCAATGCTGTTGACATTCTGCTAAACACTATTCTCATTCTGTAACTTTCCTTAGAGGAGTAAATTCTCCATACCATCATTTCTGTTAATGGTACTGTTTGTATAAAGACACCACAGGAGAATACACTGCCTAGTGCAATTCTAGGTATGTTATAGTCGTGAGCCAAAGAAAGAAAGATTTGATTGAAGTTATTGGCACATTGGTTTTTAAACTTCAAAGGCTATCCAGTGTAGATAAAGCATGCAAGCATGTAGGAATGCTTACAATCTGCTATTCTGAATTTAAAACTAAAGCAAACAAGGTTCTGTGCCACTGTCACAATATTAGAGTTGCATATTCCTTATCTATATTTCTTACCTTACGTGCTTTTAAATGCACTATGAAAAAAAGCATAGAACACAACTGCATTATTTCTATACAGTGTATTTGTGTAAGTTCTGCTAGGGAACAGAAGATGACTTTGAATGTGTTAAAAAGATGTCATTTGACAGCTTACAGGGCAAAGTAAAGCTTGTTCTCAAACTGAAATCAAAATTATAACCAGTCTTTAATCTTCCTGTTAGGTTTTCATTCCATGCAGTTTTATACCTTCCAGTGGAAATAAGAATGTTTGACAAGTTATAGTGCAGACAGATGCAGGTCTTTTAGAGGTTCTGAGTTCAAAAATGGTCATGGCACAGCAGTATAAAGTAATGAGCACAGATGGAGCAACCAGCAGCAAGTGTCATTTCACACAACATACCGTGATGAAGAAGCATAAACTCTTAAAGGCTCCAGGTCCACTTTTCTGTCAATTAACTAACAGGAAGGGAAAAAAAATAGCATGTGCATAGTAAGTATTAGGCAAATTGAGAAATCAGACCTTGATGAACAAATCTGAAATGTAGAAAGTTTCTAAACAGAGAAATAGAAGTGTGTGCATATATATGTGTGTGTGTATATATATATATATATACACACACATACTCCTGTACTAAGTATAAGTATATGTAAAAATTGTAAAAAATGCGTATATGAAAAAATACATACGAATGTACATATTACAAGAGCCTAACAGTAACTGACTGGTTGCTGCCTCTGAAAGTAAATATGACCACCATAGAAGTGAAAAACAAATGAGCATAATCTAAGAGTAAATAATGAAACCCACATTTACTTCTTTGCATTCCCAGGATTACAAAGAATAAATCTGTGTATCCTCATCACAAAATTGGGAGTAGCCATTCTGTAGGAGCAGATAGGAATTTTAGCTAGAGAAATAGCTTTTCCTTCTTGATCACAGTGTTCCTTTTGTAGCTGTTCAAAGCACATTCCTTTTGTCCTTTGGAACAAATCTTTCCTTGCTCTTGGAGATAAAAATTACTTTCCCTTCCATTCTTCTTATTTATTCTTCCCATCAAAATAATGCCCTTTTTATTGTTTCCTTTTAGAATATGCAAAATCTCTACCCTTATTGCTGCACATTCACTTATTTCTTTTTGGTTATTTTTCCCTGAATTAATGTTATAAACTACCTGTAGAGTTTGGACTACATCACTGATTCACCTCTTTTGACATGACTTTTTGTGTTTATTTCTGGTCTAAATGCATCTTCATATTTTATTTTAATTGGATGGCTTTTAAATGGTGGCTTTTTTAACTTGTTCCAAGAAGAAACCAAACTTAGCTCTTTCTATGGCATATTAAAACTAAGAAGGCCTTCTTTCTAAGATACATCATTCTGTTCTTGTTTATGGCATATTTTACTTGCAAACATGTTATCTAATTACCTTATTTTGCTGGCATTCCCCACAATATTTTATAGTATTGAATAGAGGTAACATTATTTTCCCAAACTCATTTAACTTCATCATAAAGAATATTAAAGACAATCAGATGGATGAGCAAACATATTAACATTTGTTTTTAGCAAGTTGGCTTTTATTTCTTTTATTTCTTTAAGTCTTGTAAATAATTTTTAATTTCTAAGGGGTCATAATCTGTTTCCATAGTGACTTTGAATCCATGCAAAGGAATTTCAGATTAAAAAAAAAATTCTGCAAAACCTCTTCAGTTATAGCAAAGAGATTACTGGTTTTTAATTCTTCTGTCTATGGAAGAAGTTAATCACAATAGACTTTTAAGCTGTGATCTTCTCTTACTCTAATATAACTAAAAAAAAGAAGTGTTGAAATACATGTACATGATAACCTTTATTCTGCTCTTATCAGATTTATGTTTCATTCAAAGCCATAGTTGAACATATGCATTTCTTGACCTTGAATGGCCTTGAGACTCTTTATGAACTTACATTAGGAAACTTGTGAAAAAAATAGCCTCAAGTTACTCAAAGCTGTGAAGTACAGGAATGTTGTAATACTGTACCCACTTTGCACTTGCATATTTGAAACTATTTTTGTTTAGGCCAGAGGACTGTTTAAGTTTGTTTAGTATTTTTTCATTTATCCTTCCTGTGAGGCTTCTGGTTGTTCTTCTGTCTCCCCAGTTACAATATCATCCTTAAATAGATCTACTCAGAAGTTATTTCTGCATTGCTAATTTTGGAATAAAAAACCAGCATGAATTAAGAAAGCTAGGGAAGTGCTGACTCTTTCTGAGTATGCGCTTTTGAGAAGAGCATCTGGCATAAAATGTTAGTTTGGAAAGAACAGAACATTTTATAATATTGAATGTAGAGAAATCTCTGTAAATCGCTTAGTAGAAAGGCTGAAGTGAAGGTAGCTCACATTGGTAAGAAGCAAAAGGATGAGATCATAACGTGCAGAATAGTGAATTACATTTTAAGATTTCTGAGATTACCTCTGTTTGAAATTGGAGGCAATGGCATGATGCAAAGGCATCTTATACTATGGGAAAATGTTTAAATCTTTAAAATACTCTTGCCAAAAGGCTAAGAGATGAGAAACACAACTAGTCTTTATAAAAGCAATCTTTATGTGCCATTAGGTGCAGAAGTAGGTATTTCACAAATCTTTTGTCTTCTTCCCTGCAATGCAGCTGATAATGTCAAAGGAGGAACAGTCAGGAAATTTACACTAGACCTTTCTCAAAGTATTCCAGAATCTGAGGATTTTTGCCATGAACTTTGCATGTTCTTTTTATGTATGCAAACTAAAGGACTTTAAACCAGAAATCAGAATAAAGAAAGCCCATCTCCTAATAGGTTAGACATTCACATTTTGTTTTATCCAGCAAGTTTTGAGTCCTATCTAATAAAATTGAATTTTTCTAAAAAAAGATACATCATGTTTACATACAGGTGACAGTATTATTCTGAGAGGCAGGAAACATGAGTTTAACTCTCCTTTGAGAAGGAGAGCAAGTAGATTTATGTGTGCAACTAACTGAATAAGCACTCTAGCTCTGTGAGTAGGGGAGCAGTCTTCTTAGAGGGATGGTTGATACATCAAGCCTGACAATGTTTAAGGGGCATTCAGATATTGCACTTAATAATGTGCTTTAACATTTCCCCAGGCAGTTGGACTAGATTATCTTTGTAGGTCCTTTCCAGCATGAACTATTCTATTCTATTCTATTCTATTCTATTCTATTCTATTCTATTCTATTCTAGTGGCAGATATTTCCAAAGTAACCTGCTATATTTAATTTCTCATTTTGGAAACTGAAAAGACTGAGAATTAATTACACTTAAATTTATATGTAATAGCAAGTATCAAAAGTGGAAACATAAGGCTCCTTTAGGAATCAGTAAAAAAACCCAGATGAATCAGATGAGATAGATAAACATCTTGAAGTAGACATTCAAACCATGTCAGATGAAATATTCTCTGTAAATATCTACTAACTGTGAAAAGAATTTAAAATTTCAAAGTCAGATGTAGACAATTAGCTTATAGACATATGTATTTAGGAAAGAAAAAAACCCAGACAAAATTCTGCTGTTCTACAGAAATTTAGGCCTGGTCAAGTCACCCAACTGCTTGACTCTTCCAGGGTTACCAGAAACAGAATTTTAGAAAATGTGATATGCATTGAAATCCAAATGATTAGATGAAATCAGATTAGACTGAATGCTTTCCTGGAGCATAAATTTTCTTTGCAGTAAGAGATCTTTCCAGATCTAGTAAGAAACATTTCAGCAGATGCTACTGTTCAGCTATCATCTCACTTGGACTTTTTATGTACAGGGAAGCAAGGTATGGAGAGCTGGAAGTTAAGGTGTCCATCAGAAATGACAAAAAATCACTGATAAGAGGGACAAACAAAGAATCTTGATCAAAAATGCAGTGAAACCTGTTAAAGTCCTCCTGCTTGACCCCACTTAGTTCTGGGACTGTTCCCAGATGTGATGACAGATTTAATTCTGTTTCTACCTTTGCTGATTTTGAGAAATCATATTTTGCAGTTTTCCTTCTAGTATTAATTCAGGCAGAAAACCAGCTCATTTTAATTTGTTCTGTTTGGCAGAATAGTGTTTGTTGTAAATTGAATATTCTATTCGATGTATACAACTATAAAAATCTGTGACCTTATATTAAAGAGGTTCAGCATAAACAGGCATAAATACAAGACTTCCTGGAATACGAACAGGAAATGTGCCATTTTATTCTTCTACAGATCAGGCTTTAACAGGTTTTTTACTGCAGAATCTCAGGAGCTTGTGAGTAATTCAGTAACTTAATCCTCGAGGCATTTAAAAATATTCAAATTGGCCCACTTATTTTTTCAGCATCAGCAAAAGTTTGCTGCTTTTTCACTTGTACAATTAAAGCTTAATAGCCAAACTGTGTGTCAGTCCAGTTCCAATGTAATTTCATAGTAAATCAAAGTGATGAAGAGGAGCAATTCTAACTCTAACCGTGCTCTCATGCTGCCATGATTTATTAATTACACTACCAATATTCAGAGAAACTGCATATGCAGCACAGAAATGGGCAGAAGGAGAACTTAGATTTAGGTTGCAACACTCAGAATCACTTGAGACTTCACATTTAGAAAAATTAATTTCAGGAATGGGACAAACCACACCCTTGCAAGTTGTCATAGCTCAGTAGTTCACTCTCAGTCATATCCCATACTACAAGGAACTGGCTCAATCCATTCTTGTATTACATATTTCAGATTGTTGGTAATGGAAATAAGATGAAAGTATTTAAACCTTCATTGGAAGATATAAAATATTCCTCACAGATCTTTATAATAACTTAATACATCTTGGTAAATTTCCCACTGTCACTACTTTACATTTCCTAAAATTCTTCATCTGCTTTTCTGGTTTACTCCAACAGTAAAAACCAGAAACCTCTGGATAATTCAGAGGACTCTGTGTAGTAATTATTTTCTTTTTCTTTTTTTTCTTTTCTTTTTATCTTTCATTTACCATTTCAGGAACATAATCCATTTCTGCGTTTTACATCCTCACAAACCATTTGTGCTTTTACATTTATCTCCTTTCTTCAGAAACCTAAATCAAAATACAAAAGCTTTCACTGATGCTCAGCCCAGATATGTGCACAAGAATGGCAGTGAAGGTCCTCACACTGCATCAGAAAAGGCAGGTTAGGTAGTCTCTCACTTGTGCACTTCAATAGGCATTAATGTCAATTTTATTTATGAGTAAATTATTTCTACAAAATCTTCTTGCTTTTACTGTTTTCTTCAAAGTTTGTTGTCTTGAATAGTATTTGATTCTAGTAAAACTTTGATATTTCATGTGGCATCCTGACTCAGTTTATGTTGCATATGCAGGGTTAATACACTCTTACAGAAGATTCTTTATGACGGTTTCAGGAGATGGGGTGAGTTATTACCATTAACCGTAGCTAAAAGCGAGACATTTTTAAAACCGTTTTGCTCCTAGGTGTGGCTAAACAGAGCCTCTTTTGAGAAATTCTACTTTCCCATGCAAACTATGAAAAACAAGAAGATAATGCTTGGACACCTGCTGTTTTGGTTCTAGACAGAGTGTGTTTTGGAATTGGGTGTTGTGGGGCTTCAGCCAATCACCCCAAGGGGTGGTTGACCACCTGATGGGTCCTTACCATATATAAAGGGGAATACAATAATAAACACGGCTGCTGCCGCTTCTGCTGCTTTCACTTCACTGGCTCGTGTCTTCCAGCCCGGGTAATACAGCGACACCTAGGTTCTGTCAGCTTCTGGAAGATCCTTCCCCACATACCTTAGTCATTGGCATTGCAGTCTGATTTTACAGGCAAAGCTGTAAAAATAGACTGGGGGTCAGTATTTAAAGAAGCTTTTTTCTTGTCTCCTGTTCCCCTTTGAGGTGTTACTGAAAAAACTTTCAATTTTCTTTTCCCTGGTGCTGTGTAGCCTATGTAGAGAGCTGGGGAGCTGCTACAGTGCCTCAGGGCAGCCAGGACTATGAGCAACACTCCAGCTAACTCCTGTACTCTTGACATATTTCAAAAATTATTTTCCTATTTCTGGTCACATGCATTAACAATCAGTAGAGTAGTGGAAAAGTTCTAACTCACTTTCATCTTTCCATTTCTTGTAGGAGAATCATATTATAGAAGTAAATAATATGTTTTGGGATAAAATTATGGGGAAAAAAAAAGCTCTCCCTAAGTGCCATGAGGTATATATTTTACCCATTCTCAAGATTAGGAGAATTCAGGAATGGAAAATTAGACAAGATTTTCTCACTCCAAATAAAGTATTTTCAAAAGGAAGTTTGCATCACCATTTCTACATAATAAATCTCTGGCCAGAAGAATACTAATAATGTAGCCAGACCACTGATTATATTGAGTACCAGAGGAGGAAGCATGAGAAAGATGAAGACAGGATAAGGAAGAAAGGTGTGGGATGAGCATACTAAGATTGTAAAGCTAGATTTGTAATTTAAGCCTGAACAACAGACACTTTTCTAATTCTATACGTTTGTTTGTAAAGGAAATGAAGCTTTATCTTAATCAATGCCAGACACCTCCTGAACGCACAGATGATCAGTCTGAGAACAGACCAAGACTGGTGATCTCTTGCATTTCTCAATGCAGGTGGATGTTGTTTGTTGTTCTATAACTTGTGTATTTCTTTTTGTTAGGTCCTCAAAAAACTCTGGATAATCTAGGAAGTAGAATATCCTTGAGGGCATTTTGAAAACCTTTTTTGCATCACCTTTTTATTGGAGGTATTACAGCAGCAAATAAGAGAAGCAGAAGATCATCCACAAAGAAACACTGGCAGAGATGGGAATGTCACTACATGAAATTCCTTTTGAAGGAATATCCACAGAATTGAAAATTTGTCTCCAGATAAATTTAATGGAGTCTAGTTGTGTATTTCTTAATACATTCTAGAACACAAGTAATTGGCAGTTTCAGTTAAGTTAGACTAATAAAGATAAATTCAAAGTGACTGAAATAGACCAAAATTCATTGAACAAATAAATATAAATTGTATATTGCATCTGTTAGTATGAATAAATTAATATCTCTAACTCCAGTGGGCATATCTGAAAGGAGTTCTTATCAAGGAATGCTTGTGTCCGGCATATCTGAAAGGAGTACTTATCAAGGAATGCTTGTGTCCATTAGGCTTACAAACCAAAATTAACTACTTCAACTTCTAATAGTTGCTTATTAGAAAATAGTTAGAAGTCTTTAGTTTGTAGTGGGAGTCTGATGCAGACTTATGGCTGGGCCATGGACCAAGAAATATTAATCTATGTGGGACAGTCTTAACTTCTGAAATATTTGGAGACTTGTAGAAATGGATATGCAAAGCTCTTATTTTTAAGCAAACTATTACAGAACTGGTTTTGAATGCAGGATTATATTGTAAACAGGTTTAATACAGCCAGTGTGGCACTGTCATGAAAAACAAAGAGTGAGTATGGCTTCCTAAATCCAACACAATACTCTAACTGATATTATTTCTACCAAAATGGGACAAATCATTTAAGAATTTATTTAAAAACCTGTAGATTCATGTGTCGACAATCTTACTAAGACAACTAATGATGAAAAATACACACTTTTCAAAGTGTAAAAAGTGAGTTATCATAGCAGATATATGAGTGCACTCAGCTTAAACATGATTCTTAGGATAGGATAGGATAAATGTCAAACTCTCAAGCAAAATTATCTGAGATACTTCTTGTTTAAAGGAACAGTCTTTAATCTTCTATCACAGGAACAGTAGAGATCTGTGCAATAGTGACCAATGAAACATGCGCTTATTCACTGACACATGTAATTTTAATTTTAAAAACATTATGACAGTATCTGAGACAGTTTTTTGCTTCAAGATTGAAGATTATAAGATAATGAAAATTATGCTTCCTAGTGTTATTGTATGCCACCTACAAAAGAGTCTTCATTTATTTCTCCAAAGATCAGCATTTAAAAGCATATTCAAGTTTGAGTATTGATTGTGTTTTGGGCACTTTTTTTCCAGTTAATGCTAAGATTACTTTGTCCAGTAGATTCTGAGTTTTTGAAAACTCTACAAAGTTATATTTCTATACAACACATTGGAAGTTCTGTCTTGGCATAGAAAACATCGATTTAGTTAAGAATTGGGGCTTCTTTGGTAGGGATCAAGAAATGTTTTGAAAGATTGACACTTAAAAAAAAAATTTTCTTAGAAGATTTGGAATATGTTTTGCAAAGTTTGCCTGACAAAGTCGTTGAAGATTAAATCAGCCTGTGGATATAGTAAAGAAGTAAACAGGTTTAAAGAACTTTGTGGTTTTTAAAATCAACACATATCCAGGGAAGACAAGACTTAATAAAGGCATGAAAAGAAAAATGGAATACAAGAAAAGCTTAAAATATGTGGAAGATATATATTCATGTAAAATATGTGAAATAACTAATTTTATTCCTCACACTGAATTTGGATACCTCTTCTGCATAACAGATGCAACTTCAAATTTAGCATTAAGCAACACATGAAAATTTAGAACATTCTGAGAAATCGTATACTGAGTATGACTGCTAGGAAATAGGTAAAAAATCATTTAAATCATCCCTCCAAGTTCAAGAAATCTACACCAGTTTTAACAGTGACTTACATCATATAACATTATTTTGTGGCTTACTTTTGCAAATGTTACATAATGCATGTTTCCATCTTTTTCATGTTGATAGAGGTTTGTTTTGCAAAAAAAAAATCAGATTACTTGTAATTAAATACTGCTTTTGCAAAGACAATCTCACAAGTAAATCTTTCATGTAATCCTGGCATATTGTTAATAGAAATGTTGTCTGTAAGCCAGATATGTAGCTTCGACCACATGTCTCTGTCAAGCTGGATTGTGAAAGGCACTGCAAGGAGGTGTCTTATCACAAAATTATCAATGAAGCAAAGCTAAATAACCTTGCAGATAAAGCATACTGGTAAACCAACATTAGCATTTTCATGCTGAATTACAGGGAAGAACTCTATATACAGATGTAAAGTATTTATCATAATAGCTTTCAAACTTTAACTGTCAATACATGAGATAAACATTATTAAATTATTAGCACAAATTTGATTAGCACAAACTTTATCTAAATCCCACATTTACAAAGATTAACACAGATACTGTGATTTATGTCTAACATCAGACTCCTCCAGCTGCTGATATAAATTCATCCATGCATCCTAAAGGCATGCTACTAGATAAGGTACATAGCAGAAGCAGATTCTCATATTTATGCATGATTTAGGCAGTGCTTTAAAGGACTATGATATAGCACTGTGACTGAAGAAAGAATAAAGTTTATCTGTGTTATCTTCCTCAATTACTGAAAAGAAATACCTGTTACATTATTGGTAATTTTTTTATTCCTTCTGTTTCCTTCTTGCACCTACCAGATCCTTCATTTTAAGAAATTGGAAGGCTCATCCACTGGGGAGTTATAAAAAAAGTGTGTGTATCCTTTTCCATGATTTAGGAATCTAGAAGAGTATGTAGTCATTATTACCAAAAGAGGAGGCATTAAGATGCACCAAGAACCAATATCTGGAATTCTTCTGTTATACTGTCATAAATTTGAGGCAGTTCATCTGTTTTTTTATTACCAAATAAGGTTCTCATGAGACTGTGGGACTAAACACTCAGTTATGGAATTCGTAAGAAGCAAGTAGTATGCCAGCTCACCTGTCAGTCATTGCTTCAGGGGTTTTTCAAGCACCCTGGGTGACTGCAGAGATAGGAGGTTCTACCTTGGACTCAGGGTTGTTGGTACCTGGCTGCTACCACACCTGGATGTCACTGCAGAGTGCTTCCAAGATTTGCAGTGTTTTTTTGAGCTCTGGGGAAACTTCTTGTTCTTCTCCCTCTCTCCATTCTTCAAGTTTTGATTTATGCTATTCAGAAAATTTTTCCTCTTCCTGATACATTAATGCAAGGAAAAAGAGTCAGTGACCCTTATTAGACTGAGTCAACATTAAGGAATCATGTGCATAGTAGGAGCAGACATGAATGTCCACATTCCAGCTTCAGACTAGCACTAGTCCAGTCCTGGGGACTAGAGGCTCACTACTGTTTGGCACATGTTAAAAGTACATCCTTTGATTTAGTTTCAAAAAATTAATTTCCAAAAGGAATCCAGTTTGTGTGCTCTGTCTCAGAGTTCTGTGGTATGACTCAATACACACTTAGCAGGTCTAACAGGGAGATTTGTTTGAATATCACTTCTTAGCTGAAATCACACACTTATACAGATGCATCCTTGTCCAAGCCGGGGGGTGCCCAAGGGCTAACCGGGGTTGTGACCTTCCTAGAGAAAGCTTCCCATAAGGGAAGAGCCTTTCCAGGGGCCTTTGCAACTTCTCCAGAGAGGCGGGTGGTCTCAAAGAGTGCAGCCGCTTTGGCTACAAGTGGTTTCAGCTCGTAGTGATTCAGCTCCTTGTGAGATCAGCTCATATGAGACCACCTGGGCAAGCCCAGGGACAGAGAGAGATGAGGGAGCCTTGTGTGGTGAATTCCACAGGTAAGCTTTATTCAGCCATCCCTGTGAAGGGAACCAGAGGCTAGGCTTTTCCCTAAAATCAGGGGTGCTCACAGGGGGTTTATATGGGGAAGGCAGGGTGGGATGGACATCAGTTTAGCCACCCGGATCCCGCCTCTTCCCATCCACAGCGCCAGGCCTGTTGGGCGTCGCCTCTGGTCCCCGTGAGCTCTAGGAGGGTTCTTATCTCTGGGGATTTGGCCTTCAGGTATCTTTTCTCCAAGGGAGAGCAGAGAGCTCCAGCGCCAGTGGCTGGCAGCCCTCCACACATCCTTATACTTCCTATCATTGGCCCAAAAATTAGATGGAGGGTTTCAATTTGTCAAACTGGAATTTTAGGCTTGTAGAAACTATTTGGCTTTTCATCCAAATTTGGAACTCAAGATTATTAAATCTGAAATTTTAATTGAAGAAAAACCTGTTTTATAGCTAGTTCTGTCCTGGTCTGCCAGCTATGTGGAAGTGGGACAATTCATGAGAGTATCCAAACCAGCTACAGCAAGTTGCACTCAAGGCATTTTATATGCTTGCTTCTTTTTTTTCTTTTTCTTTTTTCTTAAATTTTTTTTTATTTTTTAATTTTTGGAAGTTTTCTCATCTGTTCTGCTCAGCTCTGAAGTCTTTCATCTTTGTTCAGAGCGAAATCTCCACTGGCACTAAAATCTTTGGAGAGAGGATGAACAGTAAAGCATTAATTTACACTGTTAATTGGTGTATAAATTAAACCATGTTCCCTTGAGAGTAGCTGCTTCCCAAGTCAGATTTTCACAAGGAAAGTTATACTGGCAGTTCTGCAGAAATATGCCTTTCACTGCAATCTTCTGCAGCAAAAACGAAGCAAAATTGTTTAGCAAAATGTAGTATATCTCCTGGCTCCCTGGTCACTCTCAGCCCAGGCACCGACCTCCAAAAGCCCGAGGGCTCGCTTTGGGTGCGGCTGCTTCAGGGCTGAGCGTGGCTGTGTCACGCAGAGGCGAGGTGGCCCGAGGTGACAGCAGACAGGGCACAGAAGGAATCAGGCAAGGAGGCAAAGGGTGGCAAGAGGGGGTCTCCCCCGTGGTCTCCTTTATTGTGGGGTCGGGTGCGGGGATCCGGGAGGGAAAGGGTCGATGAGAGACTCCGAGGAGTTGACAGGTTGCAACAGGTTAAAAGGAAAGGAAATTGGGAGGAGCTGGAGGGGATAACTGTTGCCNAACAGCGGAGGGGAGGGTACAATGAACAATAACTAATAAAATATCAAACATAACCGAGACTTCTAGAAGTGTGGGTAGGTCCAAGGCTCGCAGGACACCTCCCTTCTAGAAGGGGCTGATCTCAAACTGCAGTCCTGCCTATGGATTCCTCCCCAAGGGAGGAGCCCCCCACATCCGAGGTGGAGCTGGAGTAGGAGGCGATGACAACATCCCTGGGAGGACCTCCCACAGCAAAAAAAGATTCAGACAGGAGGTATAGTGGGATAACAGAAGAGAGAGATTTTTTTATTACAAGTAACTTAGTTTTGGATAAATTTTTTTTTTTTGCTATGTCACAGATACAATAAGGCTGAATCAGAAAGTTTCTATTTGTCAGAGTTGCCAGAATTTGTAGTGTGAGGCCATGCTCTCATCTTCTCCAGTGCTTGTCCTGCAGTCCCAATCCCATGGCTTTCTCTGCCAACGCTAGCAAACACTGCAGTAAAGCTGTTCTTACCTTACCTTACCTTCTTCTTGTACTGCAGGGTGGGATTGCTTATCATTACTGTGTGCTTTTTCTAAATAGGTATTTAGGAAATGTTCTGAGGAAAAAAAAAAAAAAAGAGAGAGAAATATTTTTGCTACCTTCTACAGATTTTATTCTGGGCTTCTCTAAAATACTGGTGAACCAAAATCCACTTTGTTTTAACTCATTGCCTCTTTCTCAAACAAACTGAAAGTGATGTTTCCTTGTTATTCTTTCCATAGCACTTGAATGCACAAAGATCACCATACCAAACTTAAGATTTTCCCCCAGCTCTGCCCCAGTGTCTTCTTTCCATAATGAGGAAGCACCTGAAGAATCTGGAGTTCCTCTGACAATGGTCATGATCCTCTCTATGGATCATCCTACCTGCTAAACTAACCCACAGCATCAGTCTGCCAGTGGCTAATACACACACTATACTTACTCAGTCTGGTTAGAGGTCCAACTAGGATAATTCGCCCCACAGAAAATACCAATTCAGAGGACCTGAATCTACCTGTGAAAATATTCTCCTCTTGACAAAATGTTGGAAAGAGCACAAACAGGTTTCCACTGAAGTCAATCTGATTCTGGCCAGCCTGTCAAGGGCTAGAGAAGGTTCTAACAAGAAGATTGCTTGAAGCACTAAAAATTCAGCACCTTTTTTATTTTCCATTCTTAATTTACTTTCTGCAGTCTCATGGAGACACGAATAATTTCTAAATTTGAAATCATAAGCAAAGTAGAGTTACATCTCACAGAGCATTTCTAACCAGTGGCTGTTTTGAGCTGAATATGTAGTAAGCAGAGGTTAATAACTAGTCATAATTGGTTTGTACTCCTAAGGATAGCTCTTCTCCTTTTCTGAACTGTTTGACTGAAAATAGTTATTCTCCAGAAGCAACCTAGTGCTGGACTTTGCCTGACTCCACAGAAATGGCAGACTTATGCTGTGACCCTAAATGTTTGTACAGGAAAGCACAGCAGAACTCATACATAATTCATAGGGCAATCATTTCTAACATGCAGCACTATTAGTCAGACTACTCAGGGGAAGCCTGTGCCTGCCTATGGATGATCCCTGCTGAAAACTTCTCTATGTCCATCAAAGATAGACGACAAAACATTTCCAAATTTACGGCTGTTGCACAGCAAGGAGTAGGATTGAAGCTATGGTAGCACAGATTTCTCATAGCTGTTGTTTAGCCCTAGTTTCTTGTTAGCATCTTCTTGTGGGCCTGAGAGCATTAAGGGCTTTTTTTAGGTCATCTCTAGCACATATGAGTAGTTTGATCAAGGTTAATTCTTTTCCTAGAGTGACAGAATAATCCATAATAATCCCATCTGGGTAGGGCAAGGGTCACCATTTAGTAAGTAACAGAAATTTGCTGTATCATCTTCTTCCTGGGAGAGATGGGAGACAACTTTGTGGATAGTCTTTGCTGAACAACACAGAGCTGCAGGGCTCTGAAAACTCCTGCCAAGAATTACTTCCTCAGTCAATTGTGAGAAGACAATGCAGATAGACAGATACTTTGCCCTGTGCCTATGCATGTCTTAATACAAAACCAGGAGCAGCTGTTGCTCTCATCACCTTGGTAATTCAGTAACCTTCCTACTGAAATTCCAGATGGTACCATTTAGGAAGTGAACATGACAGTAAATTAAAGTTTATTCTGTGTGCAAACATGGTCTTCCTGACCATGTATCTACATTTCTACAATGCAGGTTTCTACATATATGTTCGGTATATAGATATCCATTATAGTCAAGGAAGCCTAATGAGCTATTTAGATGATCCTAAGGTCATGAGGTCATTTGAGTAACTCTCAACTCACTCAAGTTTTCTGACCAGATATCCATTGACTACAAAGGGAGCTTACACAGCTCTCTTGCATGAAGTTATCTGTAAGTGTAGTGTGCTGAATTTAGCTTTTGAATCTAACACTGAAATCCACAAAATATGTCATCCTAGAATTCAAACACTAGCATTTTTAGTCTCTGAAACGTATATGTATGTCATGATTGCAGTTCACCTATCTTAGGTTGCTAAGCAGTGGCTATGATAGATTTTGTAACAGTACATAAAAATGTCCCAAATGTGACTGCTTGCTCTCAGTCTCATAGGTGACAATGGCAACTGAAAGATGAGCCTCCAATTAATTTTAGTACCAATTTCCAGTCTTTTTTTCTTCTGCACAACCTGTGTATCACTTTCATATTAAAATACACCCAAATACATTAAAAAAATCTATTTCACATTGTCACAAACTTTACAGAAATATTGAAGAAAATATATCCTGAGACTAAATTCACAGCTACCTCTAGTAGTGCAACACTCAGTGCTCCCAAAGCCTGATTTTTCAGCATCATCTTTGATACCAGATTATATAGGAAGACTTTCTGCATGAGATCTAGGAAAAAAATGAGCAATGTGCTCTGAAGGAAGCTGTGTAGCAATTAATTATGTATCTTTAAAATTTCAATTCAATACACACAGAACCTGCTTTGACTTACCATCTAACAGTGACTTGCATTTTCATCAAGTACCAGCTTCTGCAAGTACATGGTTTCATTGAGTAGACAGTGAAGATGGAAAGAGCATAAAATGACAAATGCCTCCTTTTCCTCTGTGTTGTCCTTCCCCAGTCTCTGTTTGGGAACTTTTCCTGTCCTTCTGCACCATATAGAACCAAGAAGGAACAACATATGGCACTAGATCAACATGGATACAATCCAGCAGAATGATGCATTTTGACCAGCAAAATCACAAGTCATTCTTTTATAGAGGCATGGTAAAATAATGTGTGCAGGGCTATGGTTTTTTGGGTGCAGGGGAAGCATTAAGCTTGTAAGTTCAGCTCCCATTTTCATCTTGGCACTTTATAAGAGCATTGTTGTAAGAGCATTGGAAGGCTAGAAGTTAAAAACCCCATGGGAGATAAAGATGGTTTAATAGGGAAAGCAAAGGCCGTGCACACATACAAATTAAAACAAAGTATTAATTCACTGCTCCCCATGGGCAGGAAAGTGTTCAACCATCTCCAGGAGAATGGGGCCTCATCACAGGTAAGGGTTACTTGGGAAGACAAATTATATCATTCCAAATGTCCTTCCCTTCTTCCTTCTTCCCTCCACTTTATATCCTGAGCATGACATCATGTGGTCCAGAATATCCCTTTGGTTAGTTTGGGTCACCTGTTCTGGATGTGCCCCCTCCAACCTCCCCGCCAGTGTGGCAAAAGGAAAAGCAGAAAAGGCCTTGGCTCTGTGTAAGCCCTGCTCAGCAGTAACAAAAACAGCTCGGTATTATCAACCCTGCGTTTAGCACAAATCCAAAACACAGCCTCATAGACACTATGATGTAGCAGCACACTTGGCAGAAGCTGCTGCTTTTGAGCTTCAGGATTGGTGGGAAGAAAGTCCAGGCAAAGCCCTCAGCCTTCTTCTTCCAATATCTGAACTCTCTGCCTGAGCTATGGTAAAATCCCATATTTCTCTTGTGTTACCTGATGTATTTCAGATGCCATATATGGCTATGTCCTGGAAAGCTCTTCCCCACTGGTCACTTTGAACCATGCCGTTCCCCATTGGGTGTTTCCTGATCCCATCTCCCTTTAAAAGAGCCCTGCAGGGCTTCTTCCTGGCTTTTTCTTCTGGGTTACTCAGCCATCTGGATAACTCTGGACCTTCATGAAGCAACACTGGATTCGCAATAAACAGCTGTTATCCCAGAGAAGAGCCCTCTGTGTAGCCTTTTATTCTCGTCTGTGCTACCACACCACGCCTGGGGAAACTCTCATCCTAGAGGAGCCAGCAGAAACAGGTTATCTGTGGTAGCTAGAACTCTGTCCTTTGGGAGAGTTATACAACTCATCCTGTCAGGGATCACGCATGCATAAAAGTGCTGTCGCTACCTCGAGAGCCTTCCGGGTTTAGCGCTTTTACTATGACCCTATGTAAACAATTAATTCTACCTCAGCCAAAATCAGCACAAGCATCAAACTAGGATCCAACACTAATATGACATGCAGATAGTTCAACAGATTTGCTTGTAGGCTTCCCAGATTATTGACCTTCCTTCCATTGTAAGAATTGTAATTTATTTATGGTAAATGCTTGCCTAGATACTTCCTCCACATCTTTAAATATGTGTGTGAAGAAAGACTGGGACAGATAGTGCTGCATGATTTAAGGGGCTCTAATTTGTATTGATATACATAAAGTGAACTCCAAAACAAAAGCAACATTTAGATTTTAAATTGGAACAGATTATCATGTGAATTTTGGCCTTGTGTCCCTCTGCACAAAATTAGAAAGTACTTAGCAAGTCTGCCAGGAAAAACGAGCCCCAGATATTTTCTGTTCAATGCACATTCTCTCTGAAGTACTGTATCACAAACTGTATTGGATTTGCAATGCTAAACATAATTTGCTAGAAATTACATAGTTACTATATTAGTTTATAATAGTGTCATTTTATCCACAATGATCCACTTTCTTGGACTGATTTGATGTGTGCATTTATGGAAGACTGGAACTTCATGCATTTGTTCTGCCTGAAGGAGGAACCATCAGTTTGTATGAAGCTACTGTGTCAATGTGCATTTATAGGAATTTATTATTTTTTTAAATCAAGGTCCATGTAGTGGAAAATTTCACGTATGTCATAGAAGAAACTAAGAACTGATCTTTGCATCTAATATTTAATCATAATTGCAAATCAATAACAAATGCAAAGTCTCCACCTGCTGGAGTTTTTTTAAGTGTACTCTAAAGGAAGTGAGGTTTATACTACTGTGTTCATTGACCTTGTGCATTTTGAACCTGCTGGCCAACTTCAAATGGACTCGAGAAAAAGTACAGAGATGTCAAGCACATTCAGAACTTTAAAGTTTGTTGAAAATGGGCAACAGGCTGCTGGGTTACTGCTACACACACAGAGTGAAAGGCATACAATCTAATTCTTAGATGCGAAAGTATCTGTGTGCACAAGATAGGAAGGAAAGCAAATATGATTAGTGTGGCTGCTGACAGAACTATCTTTTGAAGTAAACTTTCCAGGTGTTAAAGACTTATAGTTGAGGATCCTGAAGAGAACTTGCTGTTCTCAGGAGGAATTATGAAAGAAGGTAACAGAAGGCAGTGTTTCAGGCATCAAAATTCAGAAGCTGTTGAAAATGAAAAAGAAAATGGTGAGATTTGAGTAAGAGAAGAAAACAAAATATATAGAGTCAGCTACTTAAAGACTGAAGTTTAAGTAGCTTGAGAACACTGTCCTGTAAATTCACACTTTCACTTAATACATGGGAATGTTTCAAAGTAGACAAGGCCTCACAGAGGTGAATAAAAGGATTTTTTATAAGCAATGGTGTTTTCTGATGTTGTGTTGTTTTTTGTTTTGGGTCTTTTTCCCTTAATCTTGTAATGGAACTTACTCTCTGCACTGGCACTTACCCAGACAAATATTGTGCCCAGGATTTTATTTAACTTATTTAACAGACTTCCCAATTTTTGTATATTTTGGTGAGGCACCAAGCTATTCCTACAATCTACCTGAGTATTCTGTCTGTAATGGATTGCTTTGATTATTTGATCCAATAGTCTTGTGTGTATTTCCATAGTTCATTTCTGTGAACTTCTGATCATGTCAGAAATATTTGCCCTATTCACGCTAGTCAAATAATTAGACGACAAATGGAACTGAGACTTCTGGGGACTAGGTTAAGTACTTAAAATGTTATAAGTTGTTGCAATTTAAGGGGACTATTTTCTGGTAATTTCACTTTTATCCAAGACTAAAGGATTGCTATGACTAGCAAGATTATAATTATTTGTTTCTTAAGTATTAGTAAAAAATGCTATTCCATCTTACAAATTGGAGTTTTGTTGATGAAAAATAAACACCACGTAATGACAGAATTTTTCAAATATAATTTCAGCCATACTCACTTTAGTAATGAAATATCAACCAGTCTTTGTTTTCCATTAAGTTTAAACTTTAGCAAAAAACAATTAGAAGTGTATTGTATTATATTATTGTATTAATATGTACAAGTGCATATTACCTTTGTCTACTGTCCATCATCATCAATATGTCATGTGTGAATTATGTTAATGCTTTGTGTAGTAAAATCTCTATGTATGAAAACACATATGAAGTGAGTCTTCATAAATATATAAATAAATTATAGCTAATGCTTTAATTGAATTTTGTAATATTACTTGTCTGCATTTGTACTCACATGATATCTGTTTCTAAAATATTTAACTTTCATTAAGCTTTTCATATTAAACATTTCATTTACAGATCTGAAAACACATTACAAAGCCAGGCAAGTATCATTATTCCTGTTTTTCTGCAAATTAATAAAACTCAGCAGGAAGGATTTGCTTCATATAGTATGGCTAGTTACAATATTTTTAGAGATTTAGATAGATAGATAATAATTGAAGGTTGGGAAACAACAGATGCTCTTTCACTAATTTTTTTTACAACAAATGAAGAAATGGGCGCAAAGTAATAACATCTTAATAACAGTCTCATGGGATATTCATGGTGGAGCTGTGGAGACAGAGACCAGATCAACATTTTGGCTCCATTGCTGTTAAAATAACTGTTGTCATTTCCTTCTGTGGGCCGAGCAGCATGCCAGGTCTCCTGGTGTCTGCTTCCTAGGGCTTCTCACACTGCCTCTCAGAGTTAAGTATTACTGCACCTCTTTGGGTCATTATCAAAAGACAATCTCACTGTACTTTGTGGACTGTGAACACTCTTTCAAGGATTTTCCTCTTCTTTCTTTTTTTTTTTTTCTTTCCTTGTTTTTTTCTTGTCAGATGCATATATTTGTGTTTGGTCAAGAGGTGCAAAAGGACCTCTCCATACAAAAGGAATCAAACCAACCTCAAAGTTCATGCTGGTTTTATTTGTCTGAAACCTACAGAAAAAAATAGTAACTGTCACCAAATACAGAAAAATAGCCTGCTGGTTAATATACTTCTAAATGAATTGTGGTCTCAAGCAACATTGGCATCCTCCACATTTTGCTATTTATATGTAAGTATCTGCCTGCTGAAGAGTTGTGGGACAGTAACAAATCTACAGGAAAGTCTTTCATTTAAAATTGCCTTATTTAGACTGGGTGGATTAATTTTCTGTACCGCTGAGAAGCAGGTTAATAGGTCCTTCTACTTAAATCCGAGAACAAAGTCTGTATTGCAAGCAAATACATTGCAAAGATTAGCTCATTTACTTTGTGACATACATTTACCTTATTTTATTTTTAATTTTCACTGATTGCCAGCTATGTTCAGCTATATACTTTCAGCACAAAACACACAGCTGAGCTACAATAGCAACATGAAGCCTTTATCTAGAATGTTGCATTACTAGGTTAGCACTCTTTCTTCTAGATTGAGCACCATTGCCTGATTTTTTCCCCTATTTTAAAATATTAGCCATAATAGAAATATTTTAGTATTACTGTTGTATCTTTATTCTTGTGTGCATGAAAGGCTGTTGTATGCAAACCAAATCATTATGACAAAACTACAATAACCCTGTGGCTACTGGCCAGGAAGTATTTCTTCCCTGCAAGAAACTAATGCATAATCAGTGAAGAAATCCCAGTGAAACTGCTTAGATGACACGTAGGGTTAAGTATTATAATGAATTAGTCAGTAACTTTACCACAAAAAGTCCCCAAATTGTTTTTGAAATGACATATATTCTGAAAAAAATTGCTGGTATTTGAGCAACTAGGAAATTTTAGTATATTTTATAAGTGTTTTCAGTTGAAGAATGTCCTAGATCTATAGCTGTCTATCACCTTTCCTCTACTGCCTAGTAACAAGGCAACCATATTTCACTGAATTCCAGCACCAACCGCTCTCTGTTGGATTGAATTCTACGAAACAAAAGCAGAACAATATTTTCTAGAGACAACTGTTTGTCTCCGGTTTGTTTTTTTGTTTTTTTACAGACATTTGGTTAACTATATCATTAATATAAAGCATTTGCAAACTATTTTCTTAAATGAGCAGCTGGCTTTCTTAAATGAGAAATTAGACACTCCACAGGAGATAAAAACTAAAGGTTGAGAGAGATTTAAATGCCAAAATTTCTGCACTGAATGGGATTTCATTCCTTTGTGTTTGTGACATTCTTCCACTGCAGAACCTGGAGGGAAGTTTGTATCTGTTCACAATGGCTCTCGTCCATGAGACTGGATAACTCTTCCAGACCAGAACTTGGGGGCTACACTTTACTCTGTTCTGCTGGTAAGATTATGGAACATTGCACAATCTGAATTATTTCAGAAAAATTTAGTTTTTTAATGGAAAAAAAAATATTTTGTTAAATCCTGAATCAATTTCTATATGGTATTGTGATTACATATATGTGGAAGGTATTTTTAGTTCTTTTTTTATGGTAGAGTTTTCTTTATTTTTTGAAATATAAAGTTCAGTGCATATAACTGACAGATAATTTTTTAATTAAATCAAATGGCTCACAATATTTTTTGTTTCACACCAGCCCTAACTAACTGATTTTAATGGCTTGTAGTCAGGCTTGGTGACAGCCACCTGACCTATTCCTGCACACCAGTGACACTACATCTCTGCAAAGAGTAGGAATTTACAAAACAAGGAAAACCGGCATGAGGAGGACCCATTTTGAATGTCTCCTATTGTGGTGGCAGACTTCCCAGCTTGACCTCAGACCTTTCTTGTCACTGTGACCTTGCCTGTTGGCTAGGGCTGGGGCTGCCCCTGGCTACTCCCCATCCTGCCAAGCACCTTAGCTGAAGCAGGAGAAGGGGCCCTTGCTGCTCAGCCCCAGTCAGATGGAACCCATGGTGATCCTCTGCAACTCCAGGTCCCTAGGGAACCACAAGCCCTGACAACAGCCTGGCACCACGACAGCAGCCTGGCTTCCTAAAAGAGCCTGCTGCATCTGTGCCTGGCAGCACTGCTATGGTGTGACCTGTCCCACCACACCTCCACCAACCCACGAGATAATGGCCCTGGGTCTGACTTGGCCCCAGCTGGCAGCTCAGCCCCACACAGATGCTCATTCCCTCCCACCTCGTGGGATGGGGGAGAGAATCGGAAGGGCAAAAGTGAGAAAACCCTTGGGTTGGGATAAAGACAGTTTAGTAGGTAAAACAAAAGCCATGAGGCAGCCCAAGCAGAACAATAAATTCATTCAACCCTTCTCATGGGCATCAGGTGTTCAGTTGTCCCCAGGAAGCCAGGCTCCATCATGACTTGGGAGGGCAATTGCCATCATCCTTCTTCCCCCAGCTTTATATGCTGAGCACAATGCCATATGGTCTGGGCTATCCCTTGGCTCAGCTGGGATAGCTGTGTCCCCTCCCAGCTCCTTGTGCAACCCCAGCCCACTTGCTGGTGGGGTGAGAAGAAGAAAAGACCTTGGCACTGTGTAAGCCCTGCTCAGCAATAGCTGAAACACCCCTGTGTTACCTGTCGCTCTGACTGCTAACCGCCCGGTGGTCTCGGCCAGAGACAAGATCCGGTGTCCACGCGGCGTGGCTACCAA
>VZRZ01004789.1:342639-353451 GCA_013398175.1 Climacteris rufus | reverse complement strand
AGGGGAGGAACAGATACAAACCAACCAATAGGGAACCGAACTGAACAGAACCTTCCAGGGCTTCATACATAAGGAATAGGCTACATTATTAAACATGAGGGGTTTGAGCCAATGGGGAGAAAGGAACAGCGAAGCTTCTGGACGGGAGGGAGGAGATGCTGCATGAGTGACACACAGTGGGTGTCAGCCCTAGACTCGGGCTTTGCCCTCGGATCTGCTATCAGGGTCGGAGTCCTGGGCAGGGAATTCCACCCACTGTATGGCACTCAGCCCCAAGGTGGGCTGGGCCACCACAACTGTTACCACCGCTGTTTCCAGCCCAAATCCAAAACACAGCCCCATATTAGCTACTATGAAGAAAATTAACTCTGCTCCAGCCAAAACCAGCACACGCTGACATGTTTTATGGTGAGACAAGGAGAGGTCAGAAGCCAGTAGCAGCAATGATCTGTGGGACACCATGAGTCAAGTCACTAAATAATCTTGTTTTCCTTGCAGACCACCAATACTTTTATTTTGTCCATGTGTGTTTGAGTAAACGAACCCAAGCTCCCAGTTTTCATTGCCAGAAAACCTCATCAGCTGCAATCCTTTCCTGTAATGGCTCCAGGGAGGGAAGTTGGAATGGAAGTGATAGCATGCTAAAAGCAGCAGCACAGAAGTGAAAGGTAAGCAGGATGGATGCTGAAGGCCCAAGAACACTTCTTCACCGTGTCTGCCTTCAGATAAATGAAGCAAAGAAGGATTAATAAAGTATTTTAGTTTAATGAAAGGGGTAAAAAGTGAGAAGAAAAAAGCAGAAACTAAAGGAAAGTAATTCAAGGGTATTGCAGAAGTGCTTAGAGAATGCTATTGCAAGTTTGATGTGATAAAATTTTCTTGTAGTGATCTACATGACACTTCAGTTGTTCTGACCTGTCCTGTGAATAGAAAATATAATTATAGACTTCTCTTAATTTCCTCTTTATATATTCATTGTCTAGAATCAAAGTTAAGGAGATTCAAAAATACTAAAAAAGCCTCTTACTCTCCTTGGTCCCCATACACAATCACCCAGTAAAAATGTTAGAAACCCAGAAAATTAGTTCATTGAAGTGAACTGAAATATCTTTCCTTTAAGAAACACATTTTAATGAGTTCAGTCTGTTGGAAATCTGACTTCCTCTTGGAAAGAAGACACAGAGCCACTTTTGAAATCGATTTCCAAATTATATGTGGTAGCTGCTATGACTTTCCCCAGCTACAAAACAGCAGCAAGATGACAAGTGTTTGTGTGCACAAAGCTGACACACTGATTTTGTCCTGTACAGATTGATTCAAAGGTTAAGGAGGAAGAAGAGACATTTGTCATCCTGATGGCAGAACATAACCTTGCATAGTCCTAATGATACTTTAATGAAACTTATCAATGATCTTTTCAGAGGCAAAAAACCTGTCAAGGCCATACACAGATGACTAACAAATTCCAGTGGCCCAAACAGAGAAATGCAGTTCTTTAATGTGCTACTGTATTACTGATTTGTCTTTGTTAAACCAGTTATGTTCATTCACTCCTTTCATGCCATTGTCAAACTCTCCCTTTCTCTTCTTTGTCCTGAGTTTTCTTGATGAGCACAGTATCACATGGAATGGAATATGGTCAGTTTGAGTCTGCCATCCAGGCAGTGTCCTCTGTCAGCCTCTTGCCACTCTTACTTTTGGGGTTAGGGAAAAGAGACAAAACTTTCGCACCCAGGGTGAGAAATGAAACCTCCTGGGTTCTCTCCTCCCCATCACCCACCCCAACTGAAAGGCCTCAAAGCTGGAGGTGGTAAAAGGCTGGCAGGGAACATCGCCTGTCCAGTGGACCTGAACTGAAAAAAAAAAGGGTACTCCATACAGCATGCTGTGCTTCAGCTAGAATGGCTCTGGTCAAGGAGAAAGGGGGGATGTTTGTTGTGATAGTGTTTGTGTAAGCAAATGTTATTTGTGCTGAGGGTCTGCTGACCAAAAAGTGGCTGAACACCTCTCCGCCAAGGGGTAGTAATGAATGAATTCCTTATTTTTCCTGGCTCGTGTATGCAGCTTTTGCTTTTCCCATTAAAAACGATACACAAGTATTTTTTCCCTTCTTGTGTCTTCTCCTCATCCTGCAGAAAAGGTAAAAAGTGTAAGGCTGAGTGTCAGCTAGGGTGAACCCACCACAGATGTAGATGACAATTCTTCCCTGGTACACAACATACAGTTTACTTCACTTTTAAGACACACAAAACTATGCTAAAAAACAGTATTTGCATTTCTTTATTAATTTACCCATTTTCAACCAGAATTTAATGTTTTTAATCATACTGACAGATTTTGACATTAGATCATATAATTTGTGGTTCTTCGCTGTGCCTGTTCCTCTCACAAACATTTTGCACAGCTTTCAAGATGATGTAGCACACTGCTGGAGAAAGAAAAAATGTGCCCAGAGAGGCAGTGTTTGAGAGTGTGGGAGCAGAACACAGGCTGGCACCTGATGAGGGCACTTAGCAAAGGATTAGTGTGAAAGTGTGGTCACGCTCACCAAGATGTGAAATTTGCTGTCACACTTGAAAGACAAAAGTCACGGAAAATGAGACTTCTTCAGTGCACTCATTTACTGGAATTGAATTTGGACTCCTTTTCTAATTAAGGAGAGAAGCTGGATTACAGGGGAAGGCATAATAATAGTTATCTGGCCACAGTGGCTTTACCAGACAGTGGTAAAGCTATAGGGAAAAGAAATATAATAAAGTTATACCAAAAATTGTTCCTCCTGAAGCTATTGGTAGCTCTATCTCTCTTTTTTGTTAATGGTATTTCTTACTCTACAGGTCCTGTGTCCAGATCATTTGCACATACCACTTCTAATATACACTGTTTCAGAGGGAAACACATGAATTTGTTTTACCAAAATATGTTGCCTTTCTGACTGCCAGAAAATGCCTGACTGTTATTCTTCTTTTCCTTATTATCTTATCTACTTTTTACAGGGAAAAGGTGTTGAATTATTTTTTTTAACAGTTCTACCTCAGATTGTCTGTATTCTGTATTTTTTGAGTTTGGCAAAAAAAAATATATGTGGTAAAAATTAGTTTTTCCAGTATCCCATTGACATAGTCTGTTAAAAAATATAATTGGGGGAGGCAATTTTATTTGATTAATAATATGCAGTCTAAAATGAAAGACAAAAGCAGGAAGGGCAGGGAGGATGGAGCTGCTGCCCTGACCAATAATTTGGCTTTATAAGTTGTAAACCAGTAAATGTAAGATTTGAATAGCACCTTATCGTTATGTATTTTTAATACATGAAAGATCTGTTGCAGATCAGGAGACACACATTCTGTTTGCAAGCTGACAAAGTCTGTTCTACAGTCTGCTCCCAACTACGTGACCAGGTAGCGTTAAGAGTATTCTGAGGCACTTGGCAGCTGTACTGTGTTTACAAATAAGGGCTTTGGTGGAGCTTATCTGCCTTACACAGGATCTTTTTCTTTGTCAGCCAAAGGCTTGATGCTACTGAGATTGAATGGTATAAATGCTCTTAATATAGAACCTAATACACCAAAATGCATATTAATACAGCTTGTGGCAAGATTTTCTCTACAGACAGTTTCTACCTTGTGTTTGAACTCTTTTAGGAATTTCTGTTTAAGAATAAAGAGGCATAAATAGCGTACTTGAAAGAAAGAGGTGAATTTGCTATTTTTGTCTGCTTTGTAAAATAAATAAATAAATTCAGATTATGTTGGCTGTTGTAGTAGCTGTAGGTAGCTCACTGTCAGGATGAATAGATTAGTGTGTAGAAATAAGCAGCAAGAACAGTTTCCAGCAAAGTAAATTAATGTTCAGTTCATGAGTTGGCCTTAATATTTAATAGGGAACTGATGCCTCTAAACTTTATGTCTTTTACTTTTCACTAGATTTTATTAACTTCATAAAAATAAAATGTTCAGGGGGATATGCTCTGAGCAACCTGGTCTAGTGAAAGGTGTCCCTGCCCATGGCAGGGGGGTTGGAACCAGATGATATTTAATGTCCCTTCCAACCCAAGCTATTCCATGATTCTATGATTTTATGTGGGATCTGTGTCATTCTGACTCTCTAGACAGAGGCTTAGCTTTGCCCTTTTCATCCCCTCATTGTTTTTAGTATTATGGCTTTGTATATGTTGTCTGCTGATTTTTTTAATAATTAGATCTCACTGAGAATTGTGCTGCATTTATGGTGTAAGAATGGCCAAACTTCCTATAACTGGAGTTCATATAAAACCTAGGATGTTAATCTTGTTCTTTCTCTATCCCAACAGTTTCATGGTAAGGGTATTTCATGGTGATTCTAGGACTCCTGTTTAAAAAGAGAGCAGGTTGAAACGCAGATTATAGCACAACAACACTGTAACTGTTTTTTAGGAAATGATCATGTAGAAAAGGTCTGAGAGATCTTATGGAGCTTATTTATGCTGCTCCTTAACATAAAATAAAATATTCATGCCATTTAGTTTAGGTAGACTTTATTTTGTCCTCTTTTGGATCTTCTTTTTAGATGACAGTCTATATGTTAATTGAAAAAAAAAAATGCTGAGATCAGACTTGTCCACATATCTAGAATTAGAGCAGCAGCATTAAAAAAAAAAAAAATAAAATAACTGTAATTTGTATTTTTTCCTGTTCTTTCTCAGCTTATGTTAATGACTACTAGATGCTTTCTAGTTTTCTGAAACTGATGCTCAAGAGCAAGGGAGTTGTGGGTCTGTACTTGGGTTTGATTTTTTTTTTTTAATTGTAAAGTAATCTTATTCTTTGCCTTAGGTAGCATGTTGCTCAGAAATTCAGAGATAATTCAATTCCATTGTAAATAAAATTTTTTGCCCCAGGGGGTCCGAGTTTGCTAGGTGTCAATATGGTTTGAATATCTGCTCTAGTGAAACCATATTTTACAATATTTATCC
Source organism: Climacteris rufus (assembly GCA_013398175.1). NCBI lineage: Eukaryota > Metazoa > Chordata > Aves > Passeriformes > Climacteridae > Climacteris > Climacteris rufus. Next base: position 348,497 of record VZRZ01004789.1, on the reverse strand, counting down.
AGCTCCTTATTGAGACATGATGTGTGCTCTGCCTCCTTAGAAATATGGGGATGTTTTTTGTTGCCATAGACACGACTTGGCTTAGCAAAGTGTTTGTGCTTGATGAATGATAGGATCCATTCAGGGATGACAGTTGCTCCAGGAAAATGTTGTTGTTGTCTAATAGTAGGACAAGACAAAGGTCCTCATATTAGCATGAAGAGAAACTTTTTCATGGCAGTAGTCAGTTCAAATGGGTCTTTTAGCTCCATTGGCTCTGATTATTGTACTCCCCCATCCCCTGTGCCTCCCAGGTTGCTATGAAAATGCCTTTCCACTCTTTTGTTACAGTTAAAACTCATTACAGCCAAAAGTGACTATCAGACATCATTGGTGTTGCTTGATGACAGGACTCTGCTGTTGCCCCTTTTCATTGTCGATTAGAAAAATTATAAACAGCAACTGAATGAAATGACCTGACTGTCTTCTCTTCTACTACTCTTCATCCTCACTGGGTTTTTTTGGATATAGTTTCTTTGCCAACCCAGGTGGAACAGGGGCAGGTTGATTTTTCCAAGTATGAGCAGGGCTAGAAAGATTCCTCAGGAACTCTTTTGTCTGCTGTGGGAGAGTGTATGACATCATTCAAGGTCATTACTGTTCCAGGTAGCTAAAGTTTCCAAAGTGATTATAAAGTATAATTATCTTAAAAATAATAAAATTAGAAAAAATAGGTTGATTTAAATAGAGGTGATAATGAAGTCTTCTTTTCCACATAATTTTCTTCAGCTGGAAGTCATAACTCACATTGTTATTATTAATAAGACTTTTCCATTCTAAACGGTTGTTAGATCCATAATTTGTGAATGTAGCATTTTATACCATTTAAAAGCACAAAATACTTTATTCCTTGGTTAATTAACACTAGCTAGCTATCCACAAGCGCATAACCCTGTAACGCATACAAATAACAAGATTTAATTGATTCTTCTATGGCCTATTAAAAATGTATTGAGGGCCTAAAGGATTTAAATTGGAAAAATAGAAGAACTCCCAGACTGGCCTCCATCTGACACTGAGACTGCATCCGAAAATTCTAATAAATGGAAAACTACCACATATGCAATTTTCTAACCAATCTCTAACTGCACAGAAGTAATGATATGGAAGTTAAAACAAGAAATTGTTACTTAATGCTAAGTGTAATTCTTCATTTTGTGGGGTTTTGGACTGAATGCAAGATGAGGCAAATAAGTTGAATTCAGCCTCATACATTATTCACAGGGACTGAGCTAACATGATCATTCTTTTTCGTTAAAGCCCCTGCAAATAACACAGCTATTCATTCTAGCACTGTTAATGCAATGAAGACATGTTAATATGGAATGTCAGTGTCTAAAATCTCTGTTACCATTCCATCAAATTATGTATTTTTAAATTATTTTTCTCTAAACCCTTATCTTTTACATTTCTGATGCTTTCCACTTAATTTTTAATGATTCAAAATACATGAAAATGCAGTACAAACTGAAATAGTTTATCTACATTTATGCAATAAACTCATTAAACCATGTTAGTTGCTCTTTATTTCTTGCACCAGTCTTGTATTGAGAGGAAATAATTAATGGTGAAATCCTTGTTAATGGGTGGCCTGATGACAGGTCTTCTGAGTTCATGTTGACCTTTGTTTGCTTGCAGACCAAAAACCTCCCGTTTTTAATGTCTGTAGCCTTCCTGAACAATTTGGATACTATGGATCTGATTCATTGTTTGGAATGCAGTAGCCCCAGAGGGTCTAATCAGACACTAATGTTCTCTAGTACAAGTATATCCCTTTTTTACATGTGCATAATAGTGACTGTATACATCATAGCAGTGCTCAGCAGTGTTACAATAAAATAAGCTTAGTAATGAATACTCCATTTCCTGATTTTTATGTGTTTTATGAAGACAAGAGGCAGAGGGGGGAAATGGCATGATGACACAAAACCTTTAGCAGAGCCTGATATGTAGCCCAAACTTTGAGATTTATTCTATTGCCCTACTTGCAAAGCCAGCCTGTACAATCCATGCAATGTCTTTTTCCTGCTTTGTTGGATTTTTCGAGTACTTTGTACAACTATGAAGCAGTAATGAGCACAGTGTTTTACAACACTCTTAACAACACAGCCCAGTTGTTCTTCACATTCAGACCTTCATGATGTGATTGTAATATTTGACACCTTCCTGTGTGAATCCATATGCTTCAAGAAGTATATGACTTATATTATGTGCAGAGTTTGGATTTTTATAGCTAGTCATGGATATCTGTCTATACAGACTGGTAGAGCTAGACCTTAGAATGGCCTTATGACAAATCTAAGAAATGTATTATCAGGATAAAAATATTGCACTATGATTTTAAAGTTTTCACAAGCAATATCCCAGGCTATTCTGAAAGTAAAACCAGCTTCTGAAAAATCACCCATAACGAATATTTTGTCTTAGTCACTTTTTACCCCATCTTTGGGTGCTGTTTAGTTTGGTTTCCTCCTTTCCTTTCTTTCAACTCTGCTGTATGGCAGACAAGCCCTATAATCCCTAGGAAATACTTAATACTGTTTTTTAAGTTCACGTTTGATTTTAGCCCAATGTTGTTACTGAGGTTTGTCTGAATGAGGTGCAAATGTGTAAGGAACTGTTCCAGATGGGAACACATGGATGCCCTCTTGACATGAATGTATGCAATCCTAACTGGCATGGACTTGGCAGCAGTTAGTTACGTGGTTGATTAACTTGTGGCATTAGGCTGTGTGATCTTGTGAGCCATGTTGTCAAGCTCAATCATCTTATAAAAGGGAAGGCCACATTAACCCTTCCATATCTAACAAGAACCTCTGTTCCTGGGCTAATCTTCAGTACCCAGAGGTGGTCAGCAGATAAAAGAATTATTTAAGCTGCATGTCCCAGAACCTGGATGAAGCCTTAAACTATATAATTATTGCTTTCATTTCAATGACAGAAGTCACAGAAAAGGAAATTTAAAAATTTCTTTAAGTGTAGGAAAACAAGGGGGGAAAGAGGTCATGTCAGAATTGACTTTTTCTCATGTAATTTGCTTTATCTATTAAACTAAACCATCATTTTTTTCAAAAAGTTCCCATTGAGAAGGTCAGGCTAGCTAACTAGGGCGATATATCTGGAGACATAAGATAACAGGGTTATAGGATTATACACCTTCTTGACATTTTTGTCATTTTTGTCAGTTCTCCTTTCTGTCTCATACGTGCAAGAGAAGAAACATAGACTAGGTTTTCCTGTTACTTCTTGAGCTTAAATTCCAAATACTATATATAGCATGAGCCTGCTTTCCTACTTGTTTCATTATAACTGAAGGCTGGCAGATAATTCCTATTTAAAATCCAAACTAGGCCAAAGATGTAGTACAGTGTGGCAGCAATCTCTTTGACAGAGTTTTGAAGTCTGGTATTCAGTCAGCCATGTGAAACGTGGCTTCCAAGTTCTCTGTTACTTGCTTACTAAACCTATTTCTTATTCCTCACTGAACAATCTGACATTTTGCTACAGCCCTAGTAACAGACAAGCTTAAAAACGTCAGCCTCACACTATTCCTGTTTCATAGGTGCTATTTGGCAGCCCAATACAACTCTACAAACAAAAGAGAAAGATGGCCAAGAATATCTCAATATTCAGGTAGAGTGGAAAAAGACAAAAAGATATAGCCCTCCTGAACATTTTGTCTGGAAATGTCCACCTCCAATGTGACATGCAGAAGTGGTAAAAGGACGGTAACATTAAAATTAATAAGCCAAACTAAAGGTCATAATAGAAAAACCAGGATTTGCCTTTCGATCATTCCTGAGAAAGGCAGGACCACTTTTCCAGCCATCTTTCTTCTCCAGCTCTTGTCTCGCCACCAGTTTTGCACCACTCAGTTATCTTTTTTCCTCTCTTGCCTGCTTTTGCCTTTTCTTCTCTGTTAAATCTCTGATTAGCCTCTTTGCACTCTGGACTCTATTCAAAGCTCTGCTTTCTGCCTAGCAGTTGCAGAGCATATCCACCTCACCCACTGTACATTACTTATAAGAAAAGCATCAGTGTCAAGACACATTCAGAAACTGATTCCCACATTCATCTTTGTTTTTCTCTCTGCCACCCTAATACATAATGATTTGTCTTCTGCTGAAGGCACAAACTGTTTGACATACTGTGAGAATTCACAGCCAGCATCTGTTGTTGTCTCTCCTTCTCCCCATACATTAACTTACCTGACATCCTGTTCATCTAATATCAAGTCATCTAATGTCATCTCATTTGCAAACTGCTTCAAGTAGAAAAGCGAATTCAGAAGCAAGACAACAATACCTGAAGCCTGTATGCATTTCTGCGTATGGCTCAAATGTGCCATACATTTGGGTTAAGGTGGAAAGGAGGAACTGTGAGCAGAACGAGGGAGATACAAAGATAACACAAGAGGGTATGAGTGAAATAGTACATGAACATGTGATTTTGAGGCCTTTAATGCAATGGCAGGGTCACAAGCATCCAAACAGCAGATTTAAATCAGATGCTTTCAGGCAAAGAATAATGGCTAGAGCAGTGTAAGGGAACTCAAAAATTACTCAAAAGTTATCTCTGAAAGGATAATCACTTCCTTAGCTAGCTTAGAGCACTGTCCAAGCTACGTAACATCAAATACTGTACTCATCAAGGGACTGTCTTAGTAGGTGTGAGACAGAGTAGAGGGATGAGAAAATTGTGCTGGCCTAAACTGCTTGAATTCAAAACTGCCCCAGGATTCCAAACATTCAATAAATCTAGCAAGTCACCTTTCCAGATGTCTTATGCTATGTAAATGCAGCAGCAGAACACTCAAAAATGCAGGCTCATAATGATAAGTAGTAGAAAAATAACTGAGGGTAATAAATGATCACCATTATTATCACTGCTACATTTTGTCACCTGTGTGTAGTTGTGAATGAGACTGATGTTACTTGCTCAGTCAGTATAAATAATTCATGCTGATGTGAAGCTGATGAGGGAACAAGAAATAATGATGTGGTATTTGATACTGTATCTTCCTCTGCTCGTTTATTTGTATTCTGTCACAGTAGAGGTACAGTCATGCTGTTTTGAACTTGTCTTGTTAAATGCTATAAATTGTTTTGGCAGGTATTGGTGGTATAATTACAACTGTCTATATATCAGACAGTATTTCAATATTTTTAATTTACAACTATCTATAAGTATTTTTTTTTATTGTATCAGTCCTAAGCAAAGGGATGTAGAAAATCTGAAACATTCTATTTTTTGCCATAGAGGTGTGCCTTTGATTTTAAATAAAGTAGAAAAAAATGCATTTTAGGCTTTAAGCCAGAAAAACAGCTACTGCAAACAGTGCCAATAACAAATAACTATCATGGCAGAGGAGAATGATGGACTGTGGGGAATACTTCTTTGTATTCTTCATTGGAACACTCCTTAACACTCCTTAATAATAACTCCTTGAGTTATTATTTTGATCATTTTTGTTTCTTTCTACATAAATACAACAAAGAAAACTATTGCTATGTCGTGGAAATAAGCCCATGACAACACATCTCAGTAAAGACAACAGAGCAGACAGAAAGTTTATTGTCCTATTTCCCTTTATATAGGGTAGGAACCCAATCAGATGATTGGTCAGTAGTCATCCACCCCCCAGTATAATTGGCTGGGTTCTACACTGCCTGAATCAAAACATTCTGCCTGGGAGAATGTCACGATCTGCTAACACAAGTGGGGGTCGTGATGGTTCGTTTAACGATCTCAAAATGCAAAAGGCACAAAGGGGATATCAACTTTAATCAAATAGTGCACCTTTATTGAGTGCCAACAAC
>VZRZ01004789.1:326194-342439 GCA_013398175.1 Climacteris rufus | reverse complement strand
TGCAGTCCTCTCGCCTAGGCAGAACCTGTTCCAGCAGGTGCACCTTGCAGGCAACAAACGTCCCACCTTAGCCAGGCCAGGATTTTTTTAGTGCAAAAGTCCTCTTTCAGGGTTTCAGTCTCTGTTGATGATCGTGAGGCAGATAAGGAATTTTCAGGCCGACTCTTACAGAGAACAGCTGTGGATAAACAGCAGGTGTTAGCCCTGCTTATCTTATTGTTTTTCATAGCTTACATGGGAAAGAAGACTTTCTCACAAGAAGCCCCAGGCAGCCAGGCTCCGGGCTGCTACAGAAAACAAATTGCTGTCACATGAAATGAAAATTATTGTCAAGATCCTTTAAAGAATAGGTAAATGAAAAATAACTCATCGTTCATAAACTATGTGGCAAGTGTGGGTGAATAGATAATTTTAGTGCCAGGTACTCTATTCATCGTTGTCCTGATTTTGTACTTAACCTTCTGAAATTTGTGAGGCGGAGCATAAAAGTTTGTGTCTTGATTCTATTGTGTATATAAAATGTCTATAAATGTTGCAGCTCAACAGAGATACCACTGAAACAGAAATCTATGTGAAGAATTTGCAGATCCAAGGTTGTGGTGAGATCACCTTCTCCAGCTTCCTAACATCATAACCAGGAGAGCCGGTGTGATGCAGAATGGGTGTCTGTTGCCCTGAGTTTTGCAGTTCTTGATGTTTTCATTCTTCTGTAACTGTTTCTCACACATTCTCTGTAAACATAACCATGTTTTTGTAATGGTATTATTTACATGCCTTTCTCCTGGGCGGAGAGATTTGATGGATATTTCTTTTGACCAGTGTGACTGAGGGGCGGCAAGTTCTCCCTCCAATCCACTGTGGCTTCTAAGAGACATAGAAAATAAAGTTCGGGCCAGTTCGGCCCCAGTTTTTTGGCTCTTTCTTCAATAGGTATTTGCGTCTTTCTTTCGTGTCAGCTTGCAACAGGTGTCCAATGTCTTCTCCCCAGGGTTCTGTGAGAGAATGAAGGATTGCTGTCTCAAAACTTTTCTTTGGATGCATGTGTGTGGGAAGAAGCAGATCCGGCCTTGCCCACACACCCACCCCCCACCCTGGGCCTGCATCCCAACCTTGCAGTGGCCACCAATCCCTGGCACATCTGGAAGCAATGCTCCACATCCCAACCCTGGAGCCTCTAACCCAGTTCCTGAGAGGCCAAATTCCTGGGAGTCCCACCTGGGGGAAGGGCCAGGAAGTCCAAGGAGTATTTAAGGCCGAACATGTAGGTAGCACACATTTTGACCTTACCTCCTCTTGGAATTTCTATCAGCTGAACATTGCTGAAACTCAGGAGTGGTAGTTCTGCGCATGCTTTTCTACATCTTTTCTGTCTTTCTCTCTTTCTCTTTGTTCCTCTTCTCGTAATTTTTTAGTAAATTAAAATCGAACGGGCTTAGAGTTTGCTAAATTGAATGGGCCAAGTTAATGTTTTGAGAAGTGTTTTATGTTGATTGAATGCTGCTCTAAACCTTTTGCCAAAGTTCTTTGATTTTCTAAAGTTGCCGGTAAAGATTTTTTGTTATTGTTTTGACCTCTTGAGAATATATTGTTGGTATTTCTCCCATGTGTCTAACTCAGACTACATGAACACCCGTAAGGCCTTTCAAAAGTCTTGTTAGCAAAATTTTGGGGGCCTTACAGTCTGTCAGGTGCTGGTTCCCTATCTATCCAAGGGAATGAAATACACTCAGTGCTTAATGTAAGTGGTAATTTGAAAGGTGTCTAAATCTTCCTAGTTAGTGCAGGGCCTGTGGGGCAGCAGCTGAATATCAATACTAAGGCCAGTGTTCACTTAAAAGAAGATGGATATTTAACCACCTTTAAGAGTACAGATCTTCAACAAGCTTCATTTCATAAACCAGCAGATCAGATCCTCTCAGGATTATGTGGTGGCAGTACTTGAAAGAGTACTGCATTTTGAGTTTTTTCTTTAATGAAAGTTAGTGCCACTTTTGAGGTGGTGTTAGCATATTAAACAAATTGCTACAAAGCAGAAACCTGGTTATGTTCCTGCCTGAGATGCTAAAGATCTGACCAGAAAAAAAATATTTGTTACAATACAGGTAAACTGCATGAGTTGTATGGAAGAATATTGCCAAATACAGGTAAGTTATATGAGTTGTATGGAAAAGTTGTACGATCAGCACTTCTGATCAGGAAAGTGAGCTGTGTTCTGCTGCCAGTATCATGCTAGCCCATTAAGGCCAGTCAGGCTTCAGGACTCAGGCCAACAAGAATAATCTGTGCTGCTGACTCCTCCATTTCCAAAGTCTGGGTATCTGTTCTTGGAACTGCCATAGCTTTCACTTACAGAACAGTAATTAAATGTGAAATGTCTTAGAAAAGATAAAACAAAGCTGTAAATAAAAGAGGAATGAAATTTCAAAGAAAAATGAAATGTTTCCCCTGTATTTTTTGCACTTTTTTTTTACCCTTTTGCAAATATCTGAAACAAACAAAAAACATTACCAGCATATCAACTGGCATCATAACAGATGAGACAGTAGAGAAGAAACTAAATTGTTAAAACACTATCAAAGAAGTCTTAAACTATGTAGTTCAGATGTCATGAATGGAAAATCTTTGATATTCTGTAACTGAAAATACAGAGCTGGCAGGTTCCAAATTTTAGAAAAGGACATATTCTTCTGATATATTCTGACATTAAGAATACACTGATTAACACCAAAAAATAATTATAAAAAAGCTGTTTTAAATTTAATATCCATTTTAAAACCTCACTTGAGAGGTTGATAAGAAGTGCAGATGTGGAACTGGAAAAACCTTTCATGCTTATGAAAACAATGGCAGGTTGAATGACTGGATGATCATAGACAGAGAGACTTGGGAATTGAAGTTTAATTTTGGCAGCTTTTTAAATATATGTGTTTGGCAGCATCTACAGACAAAACGTATTACATAGGTGGCAGAAGACATAATCCAAGATCCATTACTATTTTTTTTTCTGGACTGCAGGAATGTTCTATTGCATGAAAGTTCAAATGCATTCCTTTGCTATTTACTCACTCCTTCAGCCTTGACAAGGGAAACGCAATAGAGAAGCACAGAAAAAATGCTCTGAAGAAGGTCTGTTCAGCTGATAACCCAGTCCTTTGGCACAAGGTTTACAATAACTTACATCAGTAGAAAATCCCAGAGTTATTTGCCAGCAGACTCCTGGACTCAATGGTCTGTACCTGCTCTTAGATTTCATCTTTCCTTCATCTCTCAAAATCCCCTGCAACAACGAAATGGTTTAATAGGAAATAAGAATCCAAAATAAGAAGTTACTGAGTTTTTTTTTGAGAAGTGGAAGGCGTAAGGAAATAATATCTTGCCTAATTTTGAATTATTTCTTTTTAATTCTTTCTTTTTCACAAGAGGATATTTATGTGTTTTGATACAGTTTTGATCCTTTACTGAAATATCCATATATGTGTGTATATATATATGTGTGTGTGTGTGTGTGTGTGTGTATAGATATGTACATATGCATGCACTGATACGATTTAAAGGTTTCAAAATTTTCTGGCTTTTGCATTGTAGCAAATATGCTGTACTGTTTTGTGGATTAAACTCTTATGGAAGAGGTGGTGAGCAAATGAAAAAGAAAACACCACCTAACAAAGAAGCAATCTGTTCTTCTGCCCAAATAAAAAGTCTATTTTGAGTCACTTGCATGGCTTGGACATCCTGCCTTCTCAGTGCACATATACAGTACATTTAAGCTCAGATCAGAGACCTTCCTGGTTGGCATTGGCTAAAGACTCTGTGAATATGCTGAAGATATGGGCTCTGAGAGAGAAAAAACACAAGCTGCTGAAAACAAAATGTTAGCACTTTTGTAAATCTGCCAAGTTTTTCAATATAACTGCCAACAGTTTGATGTTCAGAGGAACTCAGCAGAATTGCTAACATGCATGCTGCATAAATGGCTATTCATTAGAAAGATGCTGTAGTTTATATGTGACTGCTTTCTTTGGCTGGCAAATATATCAAGTATGGTACTTGTTTTGTACTGTGAAAAACTTTCTCCATTACCATAGTAACCTCTTGCATGTTGGCGGAAGCTGATGTCATTCACGGTATTATTCACTTGTAGTGAATTGGTCCTCAAAGTGCTAACAAGTTCCAGGGAGATAAAGAACACTAAGTATACATTCTGGTTAAACATGATTTAACCCTTTTACCTCACTGGTTCCCTGGAGATAGATAGGTACATATATTTGATATATACACACATTCAGTTTCTTTGGTATTGCTAAAGGAAAAGGTTAAAAATGGCACATTTGTCTAGCATAATTCTGGACTAAAGTATAAAAGTAGGAGTTCTCTGTCATTTCCTATTTATTCTCTGACATCTCAGCATTGCAAGTTAACGTATTGAAGGGAAAAATAATTTAGCAATCTTTTCTATTTATCTATTCACCTAAAGTTACTTCATTCTTCATCATTACCAATAGTAACTATTGTAAAATATAAACTTTTCTAAGTATCTTTACAGATGTTATTAAATAAATCTAAAATTTGAATAGGGTTTTCACTGTACATATTCTACAGATACTCTGTTATTAAAGTGGTAGCACAAAACTGGGCATTTGATTTTGATTGGCGTGGGAATAGGATCCAACTGTAGAAGAAGGCAACCCTTACCTGTAGTTATATATAACCTAGGAACCTTGATACCTTCTATAAATCCTTTGTCTTGAGCTTAATGTCTCAGGTACAGTAGCATGGGGTGTAGGTGGTGGCAAAGTGCTCTTAGTTCCAGCTCAAGGACAGGGAGACAGAAGGACTTTAGCCTCAAACTTTCTCCTTTCCCTTTCCACACTTATCTACACACAAACATAGGGAGAAGGAGAATATCTGTGTCAAAGCCTGAAGGGGCAGAAAAGAAAAAGCAAGCCTCCCTTGTTGTGCTGAGCACAACTGTATGACTACAAGTAGGGGAGACAAGGGTTGCATAGAAATAAACCTGTTAGATATTGGTTCCACTGGATTTGTTGAAATCCCCTCCCAGTACAGCAAGTATAAGTTTTGTTATAGTTTTCTCTTTAGTTCTATAGAACATTTGCTGGTTTTCCACCACAGTTCTTGGGTAAGGGAAATCTGATCTTCCTGAGGCAAAAATCATCCAAAACCAGAGCTAGGCACTGCAACAAGTTGCATAAAGGTCTACAACCAAAGCAATGGCTCAGCACTTTTTCATTGAGATACGAATCATGGCATCATGTATTTGAAACACTATCTGACTGGAGTGAATGGGAAGGTTCATTGTTATTGTGTATGTGCTGTGTAATCTCAGATGGACACCTTCTACTCTGGTGGTGCAAAGCAAAGTGCAATAGATCTCTGGGTGACTTTGTCAAGGCTGTAATAATAAACAGAGGATTAGAAACACAGTGCCAAAAGCTTTTGCCTTTTATTTAAAGAAAATTGACGTAGTGGTGGACAAGACAAGTTGGCTCAGTCTAAACTCCGTATTTGTTGCCTACTAGTAAAGAGGATTAGTTGAAAAAACTAATTGAAAAAATTAGTTGAAAAACTAGTTGAAATAAAAAAACTAGTTGAAGGGAGTGTGAATACCTGAGCTCTGGTGTTGTAATATGAATATTACTAGTAAAATTAATCTTTCCTTCATTCCTGTATATAGTAAAGGTAGTCAGCTTGTTGAGCTGAAATGACAACAACTCATCTTATTTCTTCATTAATGTTTTCTTTGCTGATTCAAATAACTTCTTCTAAATTTGTAAATTAAGGTCATTTCATTTGAATAATACAATTTAAATGAATATTGATTTGCTGATTTAAACTTCAACACTACCACACTGAAGTATAAATTTGTCATTTTCTATCTGGTTTACTTTAAAAATAAATATTGAATTTGGTACATGTATAAAAGTATAACTAAATCAGTGTCTGAATTTTCCAGCCTTGCCACTACCTTTTTAATTCCAATAGTAAAACATTCAAACAGGGATTATTTTGGTTTCTGCAAAATCAAAGATCTAGTAAGACTAATGTAAAGGCAATTTTTTTATTATGCCTAATAGGTTAAGTAATCTGAGGAATTTGTCTGTTCCTTGTGAAAAACTTTTCTGCACATAAATGTTAATTCAAACAAGAATATGTTCTATTTGTGTTTAAAATGTAAAAAATTAAATAAAAAGCATTCCCTTATGCAGGATGACAGATAAAATTACAGTTTTGTTAGTGATAACCAGAGAATTTCAGAAACCTGCCAGAAAAATGTGCAATTCACCTTTGTTTCACATTTTTCCTAATGCAAGTAAATGTGGTTAGCAAACACTTTATTTTCGAAAGAAACTTTCAATTAAAATTAAAAAGCAATATTTATCAGAAATTTAGACACATCTTGCATATCTGGATAAAAATCAGGATAACTCTCAGTTAAAATGATATTTTTCTTTTCCTAGACAAAATAGACAATTATGGTGAGACTAATTTGACTAAATGATTACTGGCACTACTGAGAATCATTCACTCTATTCAGATTACCTAAGGCTATGACAGGGGTAGATTAATCTAAGAATTTTCTACAAGAAACACCTTAGGTTCCAATCTTTCAGCCCAAATCAAAGGACACTGGATCCAGCTGATAAAATTTTAATTTTTTTTTCTGGATGTAGTAATTCCATCCATTCCATTTGATTAGATTCATGAAACTCTTGTAAAGCTGGTTTCAGCCTACTACTAAACTGTGAATACCCAGCAGATACTGAGCTATTGCTAAAACGATGGGCAAAGTTCAGGAAGTCTCCTTGAAAGATAATCATCAACAGCCAATGGAAACCAACAGGCTGATTTTCCTGTGGAGTGGAGGAATATCACTGATGACTGAAGGCACTGTCCTCACCTGTGACTCCGTAGGAGGTGGGTTACTTGGAGAAGAAGCAGAATTTGTCAGGATTGATGCTGTGACCTTGAATAATGAGGTCCTCATCTGTTCATCCAAGATCATGAGGGTAGGCCTAAGGTTAGGTAGAGATATAGGACAGTTAATCATTGTCATCTTCTCTGGAAAAGATAGGGACAGGAAGGGATCATCTTCAAGGATGAAACTTTCTGTCATCCAACTCCTCTCTTTCTTACTCTTGCTCCTCTCTGTTCTCTCCACCTTCGCTTGTGATTGTGCCCAAGCTGTCGAGGTCCTTTGAAATACCTCACAGTTACACCTCATACATCTCTTGCCAAGACTACCACAATTTTTTCCCCATTTTAGTTTTATTTCATGAACCCTGACTCAATTTTCTGCAGGTGATCCACTCAGCTATCTCTACCTCAGAATAGTCTTTGGAACAGCTTTAGGGACTCTGTGCTGGAGTACTTGGGACACAGTAGTGATGTGGTTCACTTGAACTGTGTAAGAGTAATTTAAGGATTATATAATTTTGGCATTTGCCCTCTGCTTTCCAAAGTACATGAAAAAGCCTCAAACTAAGCAACATACACATTTCAGGAATGTGACCTGCAGTGTGTTGCTGCATGACATGTAGCACGAGAGCACAGATACAGACAATGATTTCAGATAGATTCATTTTGCTGAGTAAGCTGCTTGATTAGGGCTCATATATGTAATACAGTATGATATTTTAATTACAAGATTATATACTTGCTAGCAACAAAATTTGCCAAGTGAAATCAGAGTTAAATTTCTATAAATTCAGATCATGACAATTTTTGTGTATGTGTGAAAGCATTTATAAACTGTATTAAACTGATGAAAGGGTATAAGAAAAGAAACATCATTAATCCATTTTTAAAAAAAATTAACATTTCTGAAAGGCACAGGAAATAAAAATTTCCATCCTATACACTTCTTGAGACACTAGAAAAACTCCCTTTTTCACCAGGATGTAAATAAAACCTTTTTAAAGCATAGAAACAGTGAAGTAACAGATTTGCTGGCTGACCCATGGGGAACAAGAAATATATAGGACATTGCTTGCTGTGTCAGTAACACATTTTCAGTTTATGGATCTACCTTATTCAGGGTAGTGGTTAATCCTCATTGGAGTAATGAGGAACAGATCCTCTTGTTTTAAGCAGCTACACTGTCCATTTAGCAACTCTGGTAGTCTAAGAAAATGAACATTATTATTTACTACAGTTCACTGATTGCACTTTTGCATGCCCTTCTCTTGAAAAAGTTTTTCCTGACAAAGTGTGGTTTTGAACAAGCTGTATGAAGGAACTGGTTTGGATTCCTATGAATAAAAAGTTCCTCTCAAAATAACAGTCTCTAAAAATGACTCACTAAGAATTTAAAGTAACTGGAGCCACACTGTAACTGAACTAAAGCTCAATACTGCCTTGCATTCACTGCCTTGCATTTCTGTAACAGACATGAAGTTCATATGTTTTAACTTTAGAAATAAAAAAATTTGTGCACCTAACACACTATGTAAATCACTCACAGAATAATGAAAATGGTAAGAATCTATAGAACAGTTATCTCAGATTAGTATTTCAATACAAGTCCATAAAATGCCTATGTTTTCTGAATGATTATTTCTGCCAATGTAATGTATTTCCATCTATAAAAGCTGATGGCATCTAATTCAATACTTAAAATGCAGCAATAACCAAGGAGCCGAAGCTCTTGGTAACCCAATCCTTCATTAACACATCAACAATTAGTAGTTTTATGGTTGTGATAGGCCCTTATGGAGTCATAAATTCAGATCAGCAGTGGTGCTATTCAGAGGTTAGTAGCTGCTCCAGTATTTCAAATCTTGTATGTCAAGAAGATACGTGGCATGTTAAAATATTACGGACCTTGATTAATGGACAACCATGAATAGAAATCAATGTCCTTGTCAATTTGCCTAAGCTTAGCATCTGATCCACTCTGCAGAATAGATCCAGATACAGGGAAAATCCATAGCACAAAAGTCCTATGTGTTTTTGTGCTGTGCTTTGCACTATGGGTTCAAAGTGAACCTTTCAATATGGAACAAGAGATAAACTTTGTCACTTTCTTTTTAATTTTTCTTACTTATGCCAGTTTTAAAGTGCCATTCCCTCTACTGTAATTAGCTTGCTGACAGAATAGAAAATGAAGTATGACTCTCCAGGTTAGAATATAGAAATCTGAACTGGAAAACAAGTCCTTATTGATGAATTTAGAAAGTAGAGCCGGAGCAAGAAGGCAATCTGATCAGGCTATTGTCTTATCTGAAAAAAAAAAAATAAATGGATGAGTATAATTTGAAATGACAGACACAACAATACTGTGAAATCCATACACACTTCAATGGATACAAAATTTTTCTCCTTGACTAACTTTCATAATATTTCATTAATCTTGGTGGAAAACTTCAGCAAAAATATTTATTCAGTAGAAGCAAGTCAGGCTGTGTATTGGTTATGTATAAATAAAGACCTCTGTTCTGAAAAGTCAGTTCCTTCTCCTTTACCTATTCCCTCTCTCTGTTGCCTTTTTGCTTTTCCTGATGTTTCTGTGATACTGCATGAAAACTCTCCTTTAAAAATAATGGTCTTTAAAGTGGGTGTTCTACAACAAGCAATAGATTTATTCTTTGATGTGTATATTGTAGGTCACGTTCTTCTCTTCACTGACTTTATATTTTTGCATCACCTGCCATGTCAGTAGCCATAGTAGATTATTTACCTATCTGTTGGTTTATTTTCTTTGACATAACCTGTCCATTTGTGTCCATGCAGCAAAGCTGGAATGCACAAAACTAGCTGTGTTTGGCTTGATTAAAAATATGCCCTCTCCCTTTCCTTGACTCACACCTTCCCTTCAGTTCTGGCTGTATAGAAACCTTTTACTGTCCTCACTTCACCTCATGCAATTAGCATGAACAAGGTGTCTCCCAGCTTTCAGGCAATGATTCATACCTCCTACCTAAGCTTTTAGCTGTCAAACTACAGACATTTTTCTTCTACAACTGATTATTCCACTAAAAAACAACCAACACAACTACAGAGCTTGTGTTGTAGCTGAATGGGACAAGCAGAGACAGTGTCATGCATCTGTGTCCCCAAGGTACATAGTTGAAATTATATTTCTGGAGAAAACCATTAAGTCTAATAGAATCATAGAATGGCTTGTCTTGAAAGGGTCCTTAAAGATCATCTAGTTCCAGCCCTCCTGCCATGACTAAGGACACCTTAGGTTTCTCAGAGCTCCATCCAGTGTGGCCTTGAACACTTCCAGAGATGAGACATTCACAACACAAGTTGAATATATCCTGAGGAAAATCTAGAGTTAGCATGACCTTTAGTTTGACTTGATCTGCAGAAAATACTACTCACTTAAAAAAGGTGGAAAAGTGAAAGCAAATCCACTCGAACATAAGTGCGCAGCCTCAAAGCAACCACAGATGTTCAGGTCCATTTCCTATCAGACAGAAACTTCTGAGCTGCAGAAGGAATGCTGTTCTTGCTCATGTTATTCCAATGGCATGAATGGCATTTCGGTAAAGCTCATGCTGTGGGAATTACCACGTCTTCTTATGGATTGTCTCTAGCCTTTTACTTGTAAAAATGCTGTATGAACCTACACTAGAATTTCCTACCAACAGTAGGTTACAGAAATGAGCTGACTTTTCAAAGTATTTCAAATTCCTTCTGATTCAGAATTTCATCCCTTTAGCTGATACATAGTGACATGCTCTGGGGGAGAAGCAAGGAGCAATGATTTGTTTGCAGGTTAGTGCCAAATCTGACAGCAATTTAGATTCATAACTATCAATAAAAGAATGGATGAATGAATGAATTCATGAACTGCAATAACATCCTTGGTAAAATACACAAAGATTGGAAATTATACTTAACATTCTGCTCATACTGGGGTTTAAATAGATGCAGTTAACACCAGTGGGTGATGTTACCTCATCATTACAAAGATTTTATCCTTTTTTTTTGTTGCTTTTTGATCTGCAGTCATGCCAAATTATTTCTACAGTGAACATTACTAACTCCTAATATCTATGTGGGAAATTTCTTGTTGCCTTCCTTCTAATTTGTGGTTTTACAAAAGAAGAGTTGTTCATGTTTCTATGTCAGCAAACTAATGAGAACTAAAAAATTGGGAAGCTTTATATACATTGGTTGTAATGGTAAACTGACCTTTGAGGTCTTCTAATAGAAGAATCAGCTTTGGAAACAGAATCAATATTGCTACTTTAATGAAATTTTACCAGTTTAGTGGAACACTCCCGTTGCTCTAGGACATCGCTACAGACATGGAAATAAGCACATGACCAGCTCAGTGAAGACAGCAGGAGAGAGAGAGTTTATTGTCCTATTCCCTTTATATATGGTAGGAGCCCAATTAGATGATTCACCAATATCCATCCACCCCCCGGTACGATTGGCTGGGTTCTACACCGCCTAAATCAAAACATATCGTGCCTAGAGTCGCAACATCTGTGGAAAACAGCAGATGCTTATCCTGTTGTTTTTCATAGGTTGCATGAGAAAGACAGCTTTCTCAAGAAAAGCCCTGGGCACCCGGCCCTGGGCAGCTACACACTCCAATATTTTATTAACTGTTGGAATTATATTTTCATATGAATTGCCTGCTGGAAATAGTACATCTACCCAGCAGAGTTCTGTGTCCTGCAGAGTCAGCAGGGATAGCTTGGGTAGAGGAAGCACGCAGACCATGACTCCTGCTGAGATCATATTGTGATGCAGATATACACTGCACATGCTATCACTGCAAACATATTGAGAGCTAGGTATGCATTTCTACCTGGCCCTGGAATTTGGAGCTAGAGAACTTGGTGCAGGACGAATGACTGAACACACTGGGGGAATAAGGAGACCTTTGTTTGATGCCTTGCTAGAGCTTTTAGTATCAATTCTTCAAGCAAGCACTAGAAGTGAGGTCTTCCCTCTGCCTCATGGTGTGTCGTAACCACAAACAAACAGAAGCGTTTTTTTCTCTTTAGCAATTCACTAAACCTGACTTAAGTAGAATAATAGCATAGCAAGAGCAGATTTAATGTATAGTCTTTTCAGGCCTCTTCCTATGAAGGTGAATTTCACAAGACAGCTCAGTCAAACTGGGGGTTGCCTGTTGCAGTCCCCATCCCCTTTTGCTGGCACCACAGCTGTTTTCTGCTTCTTTCTCATCTACTCCGGACTGACCCTCAGAAAGCCCATTCAAGCAGCTAAACTAGCTATGAAGAAATGTTTAACTTTCTTTAAATTTTGCTCCAACAGAGGAAGCATTAGGAGCAGGACTGCCACCTTTAGGACAACAAATAGCTTGCAAACCAGCTTAGCTCCATTGTAAATGTACACCTCAGGAAAAAGAACGATCTAATTTAGTGCTGGAGTCTTCTTCTGTGCCATCTGTGCATTTCTCTGCTTTAAGTGAAGTAGGCATTAGAGAGCATTAAGATACAAACATTTTTTTCATATCACTGCTCCTCCTTCTCTTCTTCCAAGAACAAAAAATTAATTGCTTGTTCATTTCTAGATACACAGTTGTGATTATTTTGTAAGTTTTTCAGCTTTCATTTTTGAGAAAGTTTTTCAGCTTGCAGGGATTTTCCTCTATGTTTTGTGTCACATGAGACACCTCAAAGACTTGAAACACAACTAGCCTGTAAATAAACTTTTGGATATTGGTGTTTGCAAGAACAGATCTTACCTCAGTACTACTGGCAACAATTTCTGTTCAACATGAAATACTGTTGTTAAAGAGCTTTGCTGAGGTATTTTACACAGCCATTGCTTCATTTTCATTTTAGATGTTAAGCCCCTAGTCCCTCAAACAGGGAAGGTGATTCTAGAGTAAAAGTCTACATTACAGAAAAAGTCAAAGGAAAGAAATAGGCATCACAAATGTAGGAGATCCTGTCTACCTGAGACACTAGTCTTTCTCTACTGAGTGAAAATCAATAGGAAATGACAGATCTTATACATGAAATTTGCTTACAGAGCACAAGGAGGAAATTACCTCTCTTTTGCATAACCACTGATTGTTTAGAGGGCCTGGACAACAAGCAGAGAACCATTGAAAGCCTTCCTTAGCCCCAGAGAGTTTCAGTACACTTTTTAAGACAGTGCTTCAGACAGAAGGCAGCTTGCTCATGCAGCAGAATTCAAAGTCAAGGAACCAGAAGACATCATCCATGAATTTACCTGTAGGAGTCTGAATGAGGATCTAAATTCTAATCCCTATAGTGTGCAATACCAGGATAAAAACTATTCTGGGAGAACATTTCCTAACTGATTACCCAATCACAAGGTTAGAGACTCATGCTCTCGTTTCCCTCAGTCCTCATGGCTCCTTCACTCTTGTGTACTGGTTCAGCTTCCAGACATAGGGAAGAGTGTTCTCTGCCCTCAACACCACACACCACACCCCCTGCTGCCCCTATCTGGTTACAGGGACACTAGATGTTCAGTTGCACACCAGCTCTCTACAAGTTCATGTGAAGTTGGCTGTGGTCAGATCCATAACTCCCAGCTAGGGCTTCTCTGGAAAAGCTTGAATGAATTTCAAAAGTGAAACATTTACACATGGATCGCAATTGAGCTTTAAATGACAGACAGCTGCTTATATCCCTTACAACCAAACTTGAGTCAGCAGTGCAGGTGCCATCATCAGGTAATCAGGGACCATTTGAGACCAAGTGAAGGGTAATCAAATATGTAGGTGTTTATATTCTACAGTGTTTCATACTGTGCTGGCATCTGAGTAGTCTGAGTATCATTGTGGCATGCCAGCTAGGTCTAGAAAGTGTTGGAAGAAGAAGGTAAGGCTTACTTCCATAAATATAACCCTGAAGTGAGCTTTGGCCCATGTGGGGTGCAGGGTATACCCTGCTATTAGAGAAAATCAGTGGGTGAATCCTGCAAAGATAGCAAAGATGGCTCCTATTGAGGGGATGCAGTGGAAGACTACGTAGTATGTATTGGGTAGGGCGGTGTCTAGTGAGGACTTTGTTAGGATGATTCCTGTTAAGCCTTCAGTGAATAAAGACACACTGATGTGCATTCTAGCTAAAAGTTGGGCAGGGTTCTCCTCTGTGGGCAAAATATCTTAAACAGCCAGTCTCACTAGCAGTAAGGTGGCAAAAGACTGTTGCCAGGACTTGTGGCTTTTCTGCCTTTATGTTTTTTGCAAGATTTCTACCTACAGTGCCAGGAAACACAGCTCTAAAGCAGCAGGGCGTGAGCAAGCTGCTTATAGTACTGGGACAGAAATAGATGCATACAAGCTGCCATTTCTTTTGTAAGTACAACCTCGTAAGAAGTGTTGATTTTGCGTCCATCTCACAGGGTGATAATTATGACATTCCCAGCTTTTCCGTTTTGTTGGGCATTAGGTGCCAGTAGGGAATCAAGTGCGTCTTTGTTGTGTTGAAGTACATCTAGACTGCTTCCACCCACACAGCCTTCCCGGACCCCTTCCTTCGAGCAGTTTGCCGAAGGAGAGGGGCGGACAATGCAACTCAAAACCCGAAAAAGCAGCAGCCTTATGCGGCGTGCACCGCGGGTCCGGGTGAGCTCGGAGCAGGGCGGGTGGGTGCTGCAAAGGGAGGCAGAGGCACACGAGAGGGGTTCGGCGACGTGTCCGCTGCGGGGCCGGGGTGTCTGCCCCGGGCTCCCCGACAGGTACCGGGGCGTGGCGGTGCCGGGAGAGCCGCCCCCGGCCGGCCCGGCAGCTGAGCATCGCTGCGCTGCGCTTCGCTTCGCTTCGCATCGCGGGGAGGCGTCGGCGAGGGGCGGGCGGGGAGGAGTGCCGGGGGAGGCAGAGGCGGCGCAGCTCGTCACCGCTCGGCTCGGCTCGGCTCGGCACGGCAAAGAAAGACCCGCAGAGAAAGAGAAAGTGAGCCTCGCTCCGCCGTGCGGCTGCCTGCCCGGCAGCGGCGGAGACGCGGCCCCCCGGCCCGGCCCCGTCCCTCCGGAGTGAGTGCCTTCCTCGGGAGGTAGGGAGGGAGAGAGGGAGGAGGGCGGCGGGGGCCCGGCAGGCGCGCTCCGAGAGGGGATGCCCCTCGGGTCTCCCGCACTGGAGCGGGCTGATGAGGAGGCAGGTTTTGCGCAGGGGTTTGGTTGGTGCTCTCCGCGTGTATAGGGGGGAATGAGGAGGGTGGTGGGGTGTGTGCTTTTTCTTCTGTTCCGTGCTCCTTTTTGTCCGCGTGTCCGGGCAGGGCCGGTGGGGTGGGGTTTGCCCGTGGGGTTTGCCCGGGGGTGTCAGGAATTGCCGGCGCTGCCGGTGGGGAGCGAGCCGGGGAAACGCGTCGGGGCAGTGAGGTGCTGGGCTCAGCCCGTGCTTATTGTGTGCGGCGGGCAGAGAGCTAGCCCGGGCTCTGTCAGATGGGCACTCTGCCTTAAACCAGCCCCTTTGTGGACACGCCACTGCCCTTCCCGAGCCCCCGGTTAGGGCGGAGAGGCTGCCGCGATCCTGCCGCCCCGCCGGTGGAAATCGGGGCTGACAGGCATCTGCATGCCGATTTTCTGATAAATATTTTCTTTCATTGGTAATGTCAGTCGGTTAAATCCCAGTGTTTTCTGGGAGTGTGCCTGACGAATGGGTGGCAGAAGGACTTCAGAGCAATGTTAGCGCCAGGCTGGTTTCCAGCATCAGCTCTCCTCAGGTGGCTCCTGACCCCCTGTCCCCTGCGCCGTCGTGCCGGGCTGCATCTCTCCGTGCGCCCGGGTTTCGCCATTGGAAACTTGCGGCTACGAGGTTGGATACCAACAGCCCTGGCTTTATCCCAGGACTGGGGTTGCTGGCAGTGGGAGCCTGATCTGGAGGATCACTTTGGAGCAAGATTACTTTTCCTTCCCTCTGTCAAGATAGCGAATAGCGTGTCACGATAATCCCGTATGTTTCAGGAAGAGGGGTATGATGCAATTTAGTTGTTTGCACATTGAGTTTAGGAACTTTTATCTCCCGCTGTGGGTTGTTTCTGGGCAGAATCTCAGGCAGATCGTGGTTTCTCGACTTCTATTCCCTCAACTTAATAAGAGACTATTCTCCTGTTGAGCGTTCTATTCACCCATGTGTTTTGCTTATGGAGTCCTGTTGTCACTACTCAGTATGTTATACCAAAAATGAGCGGGCAGTGCTGAAGTAGTAGCTTTTTAGGTGGTGTTTTGCTTTGGAAATGATTATGTGGCATAAAAACATTCTAGACTCCTTTGCCAGCAAGTGAGATGTGCCAGAGGGTAAAAAAAAAAAAAGAAAAA